>OY731400.1:54713701-54767198 GCA_963425845.1 Sphenostylis stenocarpa | reverse complement strand
TTGAGCTCTCTAGGATGTGCGGGGTGTGAAAAAGTGGCAAATGAGTCTCCTATTTATAGTTTTCGCAGCTGGCGCACTTCGGGACCACCGTGCGGAGTGGGACGGCCGTGCGGGCTCGGGACGGCCGTCCCAAATGGCATTTTTACACAGTCAGGACCCCCGGGAACCGGGACGGCCGTCCCACTTAAGCTGGGACTTGGGACGGCCGTCCCAACTTCGGGACGCGCGTCCCAACTGGCTGGGGCAGGTTGGGACGGCCGTCCCAACTTTGGGACGGCCGTCTCGACTTGTTCTGGCCAGTTTCGCGCGTTTCGGGACTCCGGGAAGCTTTCCTTGCCTGTTTCGGACGTCATTTGATGCCGATATGTGTCTGTTGAAGCTTTATCTTCATATAGGAAGTCTCCTTGGCTCTTATTTGTAATACTAGACGAGCTTTATCTTGTTACGGGTGATCTCCTTTATCTTTGTTTGAGAGACCGGGCAAAATTAGGGGTCTACAGGGTCAAATGTCGTATCAAAGGAGCATCCCAAGGGAAAAATCTTCATCAGCCAAAGGGTCAGCTACCGCACCGAAGGGGCATCCTGAAGCTTCACACATATTGTCCGAAGGATCATCCTTCACAGCATGGAAGCATCCTGAAGACAACACCAGACTACATTCACAGTCTCGAGGGTCAGCTACCATGATAAGAGGAGCATCCAGAGGACAACCGGGCAAGAGGGTTAACTCCTTCACCCGCCAATCGACCTTATGGTACATTGGCCCATAGTCAATTGGTCGGGTGAAGGGGGGGCAGCTGTAGACCCCAAATCTTGCTCGGATCCCAATAAAGCCAGAGATCGCCCGTTTCGAAGATGGTCAAGACTTTATTAACTCCCTAGTAGCTTTTTCTACGTTCCATTTAAGATAGGAAGGGTTTTTAGAGGTAATAAAAATCGAAAAATATGCCGAAGACAACAGATGGCCGTCTAGGACAGTCAGACGGTCGTCCATGCCAACTTTAAGGTTGTCGCCGCCGTCAAAACGAGGCAGTCGGAGCGACGCGATGGTTTCGAATTTCCAATTTTTGCATTTTTATTGGCGTGGTTACAACGCCTTTAGGTTGTCCGAAAACTGCGCTGAACCTAGAGGCAAGGTTTTCGAAAGGGCGCTCTTGGGTTGTCCGGTAACCGGGCTAACCCGAGAGCTAATTTTTGAAGGGTTCATCTGGAGTCGCCACCGATGTTTTTACCGGAAACATCGGAAAAGGAGTGAAAAGGCATTGGTTTTTGAAAAAGAAACTTTGGACATTAGAACCAGAGTTGGGTAAGGGAGTTAGTTACGCATAAAGGAAGTGTTAGTTCCTTTATGACGCCCCTTTCGGGTTCCCTATGATAGGCCAGCTATTTAAAAATAATTAAACCGGTGAAAAATACGCTTTTACCCTTTGTCGCCGCCGTCTGTTCCGACGTCCAGGGACATCTCGAACGTTTAATGCGAGCGGTTGCGGAAAGATGGTTTAGACTCGCGTTTTATGTTTAAAATATGTTCATTGCTTCCGAGGTGCTCAACAACTGAACTATCCTCTAATAAAAGCAAGGTTTTCGAAAAGGGGTTCTTTTGGAGTCGCCACCAATGTTTTGACCGTAAACATTGGAAAAGGATAAAAAGGCGTTGATTTTAATAAAAACCAAACTTGGCCATTATAAGCAGAGTTGGGTAAGGGAGTTAGTTACGTGTGGGGAAGGTGTTAGCACCCCACAACGCCCCTTTTGGGTTCCCTATGACGGATTAATTCATTTTAAGTGAAGATTACAAGAAATTACGCTATTACCCTATTTTATTCGTACAACATTTAAATATGGCTATCTACATGATTTTATTTACATTCATATATAAAGCAATAAATAAAGCAATAAAAGAGAAGAGATTTGAAAAGAACCTCTGTAGCAAGCTTTATATAGCAACTCTGTTACAATAAGGACGCGTTTCGGCAGTCCCTCGCTCTACAACGACTCTCCTCACGACAAAACTCGACTCGACTAAAATTTTATAGAAGAATCGAATGCCGGAATATAATTCCTTAACTGATTGTTACCTATATAAGGCAATCAGAAAGATCATTCGAAAGAGGGAGAGAAGTAGACAAGTGCTCTGAGTTGTCTGGGGTGTCTGAGGTGTGGAAAAGTGCCAAATGAGCCTCCTATTTATAGTTTTCGCTGCCTGGCACATCTGGGACGGCCGTCTGGGTTGGGACGGCCGTCCCAAATGCATCTTTTACACATGCTGGGACCCCCTGGAAGGGTGGGACGACCGTCTGGGTTGGGACGACCGTCTCGACTGTCCTAGGTTAGTTGGGACGGCCGTCCCAACTCTGGGACGGGGGTCTCGACCTGTTTTGTCCAATTTTTGCGTTCTGGGACCCCGAGAAGCTTTCCTTGCTTTTTTCGGACGTCGGTTGATGCCGATAAACGCCTGTTGAAGCTTTATCCTCATATAGGAAGTCTTCTTGGCCTTTATTGAGATGCCAGGCGAGCTTTATCTTGTTGTAGGAAGTCTCTTTAGCCTTTATTGAGAGACCGGGCAAAATTAGGGGTCTACAGCTGCCCCCCCTTCACCTGCCTAGCTAATTTGTTGGCCTAATATGCCGACAAGATTAGCTAGTAGGGGAAGGAGTTAACCCTTTTGCCCGGTTATCCTTCGGATGCTCCTTTGCTGAAGTTGCTGATCCTCTGGATGATGAATGTGAACTTCCAGGATGCTCCTTCGATGCGGTAGCTGATCCTATGGTTGATGAGTATGAATTTCGTAGCTTTGGGATGCTCCTTCGATGCGGTAGCTGACCCCGTAGCTGACGAGTGTGAAGCCTTAGGATGCTCCTTCGGAGAGGTAGCCGATCCTTCGATTTGTAGGATGCTCCTTCGATGAGGTGGCCGATCCTTCGGTGAGGTAGTCGATCCTTCGGTCTACAGGATGCTCCTTCGGTGAGGTAGCCGATCCTTCGGTGTGCAGGATGCTCCTTTGGTGAGGAAGCCGATCCTTCGGTTTGTAGGATGCTCCTTTGGAGAGGTAGCCGATCCTTCGGTCTGCAGGATGCCCCTTTGGTGAGGTAGTCGATCCTTCGGTCTACAGGATGCTCCTTCGGTGAGGTAGCCGATCCTTCGGTGTGCAGGATGCTCCTTTGGTGAGGAAGCCGATCCTTCGGTTTGTAGGATGCTCCTTTGGAGAGGTAACCGATCCTTCGATCTGCAGGATGCTCCTTTGGTGAGGTAGCCGATCCTTCGGTCTGCAGGATGCTCCTTCGGTGAGGTAGCTGATCCTTCGGTCTACAGGATGCTCCTTCGGTGAGGTAGCCGATCCTTTGGATGATGAATAGTTTTGATAGGTACCAACCCCTATCTGGTTTGATGAGAATGAACCCTCATCTGATCCGAACCTTCTTTTGTAAGGCTCTTGTGAGTACAAACCCCCACCCGGTTCGAGTCTGTATTTGCTAGATTTTTGTGGGTACTTTTCCCCCACTATGTTTTGAGTTCGCGTTTGCTAAACTCTCTGACGAGCCCCGTTTTGCAAGGCTCTTAGGATTCTCCTTTTGACAGTCAATCTTTTAATGAGTACAAACCCTCATTCGGTTTTTGGAGATGTGTTGGCGGCTTATTGTCTCTGATCATGCGCCTATTCTATGGGGAGTGATTGATTTTCTTTCTTGACTTTTCTTTTTTAGTCATCCGGTTTTACCGGGGATTTTTTTGTTTTGGCTTTTCTTTTAGCCATCCGGCTTTGCCGGAGATTCCTTGCTTTTTGGCTTTTCCTTTTAGCCATCCGATTTTACCGGGGATTCTTGGCTTTTCTTTTAGCCATCCGGCTTTGCCGGAGATTCTTGTTGGTTGCCTCTTATTTTAGGCAGGGATCTCCTGGGGATTTGTTGATTTTTTGATTGTGCCTCTTGATTAGGCAGATGCTTCAATAGTGGTGAAGGCTTTTTACTTGTTGTTTTTCGCCTCTGAATAGGCTGATGTTCTTTTGAAAGCTTTGTGCTTGTATTGCCTCTTGCATAGGTTGATTTCCCGTTTCTTGGGGATATTGGCTCTTTGCTTGCCTCTGAGTAGGCATAGGCATTCTTGGGAGTGAAGGTTTTGCCTTTCACTGGGGATATTCATATTGGGTGTTATAGGCGATTAACTCCCTGAGAATATGAATTTTGTATTTTGCCTTTTGCTAGTAGGCTCGCTGGGGATTGTTTCTTTTTGGTGATCCACCAGGGATTTGGTTGTTTTCTGGAGATCTATTTTGGATTGCCCCCTAGGGAGGGATGGAGTTTTTGACTCCTTTGTTTTGAGCTGGCTTTGCCTATGCTCTTATTCCTGCTGGGGGAATGGGTTTATATGTGCGCCTTTTATGCACATTGGCTTTTTCTTTGGACGAAAAGATATCTTTTTTCTTTTCTTTTTTTGCGATCCCTGGGGAATTTTTCTTTTCTTGGGGGATCTAATCCTTGATTTGATTTTTTATGATGAAGTCTTGGCTCCTGACTTTTGTGAAGCTCTTTTATTGAGCGAGATGAAGAGATTTTCTTCTTTTTCTTTTTTTTGGGATTCACCGAGGAGTCTGTCGGTTTCTTAGGGATCCAAATTTGATGATGGAGTCTTGGCTCCTGGCTTTGTGAAGCTCTTATTTGAGCTGGATGAAGAGATTTTTCTTCTTTTTGTCTTTTTGTAGACTTTTCTTGATATACTCTTCTTGGAGATTTTTTATTTGGCCTTTTTCGTTGTGGCCTCTATTGGGGAATGAAAGTTTTTCTTTTCTTTCTTTTTGTTGCCTCCTGGTGATATGGAGGATTTGTCTCCTTATTTTCTTTGATGGACTTTTGTGTAGTCCCTATTCTCCTTTGGGGAAGTGGCGGAGATTCTGGATGAGTGTGCTTGATGACTCATATGGTGATGCCGCTAAGTTGTGAGGTAATCTTTTTTTGTTTTGCCTCTGGAGTAGGCAAGGATCCGCTTGGGGATGATCAAGCCTTTCCGTTGGCTTTTTCATATTGATGACTTCCTTTTCCTTAGATGGAAGGATGTTGATTGAATCTTCAACTGACTCTTTTTGACGACTCATGTGGTGGTGCTGAGTCATGAAGTAATTTTTATTTTGCCTCTGGAGTAGGCAAGGATCCGCATGGGGATTATCGAGCCTTTCCGTTGGCTTTTTTTTCGATGTACCTTCTTTTATTGGTGTTTGAGGAGAATGGTTGGAGCTATGGTTTTCTTAAAGCTCTTTATTCTGCTAAAATGATTTTGATTTCACCTGTTGCGATTTTTATTTTCATATGGAGACTGGATTCTGGCGCCTCCTGTTTTTAATCACAAGTATGGAGACTATCCTCCTTATATGCATGTTTATTATTCTTGTTTGAAGAAAATTATTTTTCTTGATTTTGACAAAGTTGTATTATGCAACTACTTTGTGTGTGAATGTCCTAAATGCAATCTATTGTTTATTTATTTTTGATGCATTTAGAAAGTAACTGGCCTTCTCCCGTTGGCTTCTCTTTTGGTTTTAGCCCTATCTTTTGCCTAGACCGCCCTTTACGGGTTTTCGATCTAGCGGGCTGCCTTAATTTTTGCCTAGAATATCTTAGGGGGCTTTTGCCTTATCTTTTGCCTAGATCGTTCTTTTGGGGTTTCCGATCTAGCAGGCTACCCTAGTTTTTACCTAAGAATATCCTAACAGGCATTTATTCTTTCATTATTTTTATGCTTCCTCTTTTTAGATGCATGCTTGATTTTTGATTAAAAGTCTTTGCGCATATTTATGATTTATCAATAAAGAGGCATTTCCATAATATTTGGTCAAGAGAAAGGAAATGAAAAGGAATTTTATTGATAAATGAACAAAAGTTTTATTTCTTTTATAGAAGGATTTCAAAAGTATTTAGAAGAATGGGTGGTCAGGGTTGGCTGTACTGTTTAGGCTTATACAGTCATGTCTATGATATCTACCCCCTGGTTCTCCTAATTGCTTCAGTTGAGATGCTTGAGCTCAGAGTGAAGACTATGCAGACTGCTTGCTTATGGAAGAATGTTACTTTAGCCGCCTTTTCGGTTTTCGACTAAAGTAACCATTGCTCTTAGTTTTTTTTTTATTTACTTTTTTTTTACCTCTTCTTTTTGCCTAGGACGTATCCTAGCGAGGAATATGGACCCTATCTTTTGCCCAGGAATGTCCTTTGCGGATTTTTATTCCTGACGGGTCTTGAGCAATGTCTTCAATAATAATACTTCTTCACCGTACCGGAGTTGATTAGGTGTCGAAGTTCTTTTCCACCCATATTGATGAGGATAAGAGCCCCTTCCGAGAAAGCTCATTTGACCCTAAGGGGTCCTTCATAGTTCAACGCCCATTTTCCAATTTTATTGTTTTGGGCTGGAAGCAACTTATTTACCATTAAATCCTTCTTTTGGTAAATATGAGGGTTAACCTTTTTTGTAAGCCTTTTTTATTTTCCTTTGATAGGCTTGTCCGTGACATATAACATTCAGCCGTTTTTCTTCAATAAGGTTTAGCTGGTCATATCGGTTTTGAACCCATTCAGCTTTGAACCCATTCAGCTTCTGTTAATTTTTCTTCCATCATCATGTGCTTTTATCAACATGATTAGTTGTACCGATTTGTCGTCTTGGATCTTTGCTATAACCGAAGAGTGATCATTTTGAATATAGAGCAATTGTCATATCAATGCCCCTCTTCCTTTCCTTAGGGATTTCAATCCTCCTATTGATCACTATATTTCCACATTTCCCAGTCAATTACTTGAATGCTTTGTGGTGAAGGGTCAAGAGAATAGAAAGAAAGGGATTTGCAAAGGCTTGTGTTTTAGTGAGATTTTTTATGAAATAATAGTTTACGTAAGAATGGCTAGCCAAGGTTGGTCGGTGTTTAGGCTAGTTTAAACAAACGTTTTTTTTTTTAATGAGGTGGCGTCTTCAACTGCCTATTTATGACTGATTAGCTTTCCTAGTCTGCCCTTTTGGGTTTTCGACCTAGGATGTTGTGATGTGTCCTAACTTTTGTCTAGGTTCCCCTTTTTCATTTTTTGGGATACCTAGCGGACTTTATTTTGTCTATGACGCTTTGATTATTTTGACACATTTTGGAACAAAACGTTTGTCTAAACATGGTTATTTAATGGGGTATAGACATGTTTAGCAAGAAGAGAAACAGATAGTAAGAATAGCATTCTTTTGTAATTTCAGGGAAAATGTGTGCCCTAGAGATGCTCGGGGGCCGGGCACACCCGAGGAGTGATCTCTAATAGTCATTGGGTTTACATCCCTTAGAATCGAAGAAGGATATCTAATGACTAGTGCTACCCTTGATGCTAATATCTCTCCTTTTTGGAAGATCGTCTTTTTAAGGTACGGAGGGGAGACTTCTCTTTTTCTTTGTACGACTTGATCTTTTGTAGAGTCGTACTTAAAGGATTATCCTTAAAATCTGGGATGTATCCTTTGAGCTTATTTTTCCAACGAGTCTTTGTATGTCAGGGAAATGGTCCCCTCCTCACTGTCTGACTCAATCCATTCGCCTTCGGCTTTTAGATCCCGTAGAGAGCTTTCAATCACAGACATGACTATTTATATGTTCCTTATTTTGGTGTAGATTTTATTCAATTATTTTGGAATGAGAGAAAAGAATGAGAAGCATATGAATATTATGAAAAATGCCTCAATGTATTGATGAAAAGAGAAATATATACAGAGCCCCTTTAATCAAAAGATCTTGCGGCCACGGGCAGAGACCGCGAGAGATGCATCAGAAGCTTTGTATTTTTATTTATACTTTTTAATGAGGAGCCCTAATCGGCTAGTCTTCTCTACCTACCCAGGCTCACTGTTCGGTTGTGATAGAGGCTTGTCATCCACCTAAGGGTCGGGAGCATCGAAAGTAATCGCCAGGCATTCAATAATTCTTGAACCCTATATTTTAAGTTGATGCAATCTTCCACGGAATGCCCAGGAGCGCTCGAGTGGTAATCACATTTTTCGTTGAGCTTGTACCAACCGGGGTAAGGTGGATCTTTCTTCTTCAGAGGGATACATGTTAAGAGTTTGGCCTCTAACAGCTTTGGCAGCAGACTCCCATAAGAGGTTGGAATGGGGGTGAATTTCTTCTGTTGTCTGCGTGACTGCCCAGCTGGTGGCGAAGAAGCAAGGTTGATGGAATTTACGCTTCCTTCCATCTTTTGACCAAAACCTTTTTTAACGTCGGGAGTAGAGGAATTAGAGGAAGTATGTTGTGCAATTCTTCAGCTTTTTAGCCCTTGCTCTACTCTTTCTCCTATAATTACCACATCCGCAAAAGTGTTGATGTGTTCCCTATCATTTTGTCATAATAGGGACCGGTTAGAGAATTGATGAACATGGATGTGGTTTCCTTGTCGGATAGAGGAGGTTCCACTTGTGCTTGCCAATTCCCTCCATCTTTGGGCATATGCCTTGAAGGATTCATTGTCTTTCTTGCTTAGCAATTGTAGATCTGCTCTTTCGGGGGTCGGATCAATATTGTATTTATAGCGACGAAGAAAAGCATCCGCGAGATGTCTCCGGGTTTGGATTTGCCCTCCTTCCAATTGCATATACCGGTTTAGGGCTGATTCGGCCAGGCTCTCTGAAAGCAATGGATCGGGAGCTTTTCATTGTCCGCATATGCGGCCATCTTACGGCGGTACATTGTAAGATGGCTTTTGGGGCAGAGTCATTCCCATGTACTTTGGGAAGTCCGGAGTTTTGAACTTGTTAGGGAATTGGATATTTTTGACGAGGCACATATCAGCTGCCTCTTTAACATCAAAATTATGCCCTTCCATGGCTCTCAATCTCTCTTCAAGGGCGATCGGCTATTGTTTTGATACTTCGGAGCATGAATATGTACGCCCTTGTACCAGATTGGTCATGCTTATCATTGGGTTCCTCCTCCTCTTCTTGGTGAGAGGCTTGTCCACTCGAGGACCCTCCTTATGAAGATTTTATTGACGCATCATTTCTAACATTTGAGCCATTTGATCTTTCGACGTATTAAGCTCGGTGGTGAGCTTTCGGTTTTGCTCCTCTAACTGCTCCATCTTTTTAGCTTTCTGAGCACGAGTGAGGACGGGCAGAAGACCAACCACTTTCTAAATGATTTAGAGATATTTATTATTGTCTTTTTATTTTAAATGATTAGTGTGAAATAGATATGCCTTAGACAATAGCTTTGGTATCTTCTCAAAAGCCTATGTTTTAAGGGTACCATACCCACCATAGTGTGCTAACTTCCCTTTTTTTTTAAAGGTTGTCAACATACCTTAGTGCACTTATCTCTTCTAGGAAGGTGATAAACGCACTTGTGTCTCTTTCGCTATTGTCTAAGGATATCTAATGCATCCTAGAATGAATGTACTTTATGCATGCACTACAAAAATATTTTTTATGACAGCATATATTGAAAGTGGAATAACTTTTGACTGGGTTGTCCAATTTGGACGCACAACATGTCAAAACGAAGAGAAAAGGGTGAGGAACAAGGCTACAAATAACCGAAGGAGATTTGACCCAGTAATTTTCCCAAAAAATGCTCCTAAGACCTATTTTTTGGAGGTTTATTAAAATGATGTGCATGCTCCAATTATTTTCTCTCTTAGTTTTACCACTTATTGGATGATATGGTATGAATGATACGACTTTGTCGAAAAATCTTTTTATTATAAAAGGTATTTTTATTGATTAAATTTGTTTTTATATTTTTTATGACCCTTTATCTCTTACGTCGGTCAACGTGGCTACTTAGCTTACAAAGAACTTGAAACCAGGCTAGCTTAACTGAAGACTGTCTGAGATAAAGTTGGCTTATCTTATCACTTTTATGATTTTTAGGGTTTTTCACTATTTTTGTTGTATGATTACCCTATGCTAATGCATCAATACAAATGCAGCAAACGAATGCACACACAATTCATACACCCACGAGCAGAGCCACGCTTATTTAATCATGAGGTAGGGTTTTCCTGCAGAAACGTGCTTGGTTTAGGTGGTTCTAAACTGTTCTCACCAAGGCCAAAGGTCCCCAAGGTGCCCCCATTATAGGGACCTCTCAATCTTTCAGTCCTTGGGTCATGCACGAAACTCCGTGGCGACATCCTTAGACCAAAAGAAGAGAGTTATCACCTTGAGTTGGTGGTTTCCGACAACGGTTGTAGCCCCGTGTGCCAACAAGCCGGTCGTATCTGCCACCCACTCCCTATAGGTATTCACTCTTGCCCCTGGGTATAGAGGGACTGTTGTGTGCAAGGGTTTTTGTGTGCAATTTATATTTCAAACAATTTGCAGAAAATAATCATACAGCAATTATTAAAGCCATACAATAAAACATACGGAAAAGGGTAAAGGCGTAATTTCAAATCTTTACTTAGTTTGAATTTATCCGTCACTAAATGGGATCAACTCTCTAGCTTCCCCAGTGGAGTCGCCATCTGTCGCCGCCGTCCGTTCTGACGTCCAGGGACATCTCGAACGTTTAATGCGAGCGGTTGCGGAAAGATGGTTTAGACTCGCGTTTTATGTTTAAAATATGTTCATTGCTTCCGAGGTGCTCAACAACTGAACTATCCTCTAATAAAAGCAAGGTTTTCGAAAAGGGGTTCTTTTGGAGTCGCCACCAATGTTTTGACCGTAAACATTGGAAAAGGATAAAAAGACGTTGATTTTAATAAAAACCAAACTTGGCCATTATAACCAGAGTTGGGTAAGGGAGTTAGTTACGTGTGGGGAAGGTGTTAGCACCCCACAACGCCCCTTTTGGGTTCCCTATGACGGATTAATTCATTTTAAGTGAAGATTACAAGAAATTACGCTATTACCCTATTTTATTCGTACAACATTTAAATATGGCTATCTACATGATTTTATTTACATTCATATATAAAGCAATAAATAAAGCAATAAAAGAGAAGAGATTTGAAAAGAACCTCCGTAGCAAGCTTTATATAGCAACTCTGTTACAATAAGGACACGTTTCGGCAGTCCCTCGCTCTACAACGACTCTCCTCACGACAAAACTCGACTCGACTAAAATTTTATAGAAGAATCGAATGCCGGAATATAATTCCTTAACTGATTGTTACCTATATAAGGCAATCAGAAAGATCATTCGAAAGAGGGAGAGAAGTAGACAAGTGCTCTGAGTTGTCTGGGGTGTCTGAGGTGTGGAAAAGTGCCAAATGAGCCTCCTATTTATAGTTTTCGCTGCCTGGCACATCTGGGACGGCCGTCTGGGTTGGGACGGTCGTCCCAAATGCATCTTTTACACATGCTGGGACCCCCTGGAAGGGTGGGACGACCGTCTGGGTTGGGACGGCCGTCTCGACTGTCCTAGGTTAGTTGGGATGGTCGTCCCAACTCTGGGACGGGGGTCTCGACCTGTTTTGTCCAATTTTTGCGTTCTGGGACTCCGGGAAGCTTTCCTTGCTTTTTTCGGATGTCGGTTGATGCCGATAAATGCATGTTGAAGCTTTATCCTCATATAGGAAGTCTTCTTGGCCTTTATTGAGATGCCAAGCGAGCTTTATCTTGTTGTAGGAAGTCTCTTTAGCCTTTATTGAGAGACCGGGAAAAATTAGGGGTCTACACCCTTTTATTTTGCGGAATTTAAATTTATGACTACATGGCCCTAATGTCTATTGCGTAATTTAAATAAAGCGGTAAAAGAGAGAGAGAGAGTGTAGAAACCTCCGAGGCACGCTTTCTATTAATTCTTTAAAAAATTGGGTGCTTTTTGGCAGCCCTTCGCTCTTTACAACGCCGAAATCTCTCAAAAACGCGATAAAAAGCTCTAGAAAACACTCAGAAACTCCGGAAATGCTTCGGAGGGGTTCTAGAGAGAGAATTTGAAGAGATTTATAGAGAGAAGGAGGAAGAACTGTGTGAAATGAGGGGAATGGGGGCCCTATTTATAGGGATTCGCGCCTGTCAGGTCGAGATGGACCATCTCGTCTAACAAGGTCGAGATGGTCGTCTCGCCAATCGAGACGACCATGTCGCCTTGCAGGAATGGCGAGACGGCCGTCTCGCCATCTTTGCAAGGCGAGACGACGGTCTCGAATCTGAGACGGCGGTCTCGACCCTAAAAGGCGAAAATCCTTATTTTTTATGCCAAAAATCCCTCCTATCTTAGTATGGGGCCTAATAGTCTCTCCTAGTGGCTTCTTAGGCTTCATCCATCTTCGAAAAGGAGGTCTTCTAGTCTTTATTTTGAGGCCAGGCAAGATTAGGGGTCTACAGCTGCCCCCCCTTTACCTGACCAGTCGGTTGTTGGCCTGTTGTGCCAAGAAGAACGATTGGAAGGTAAAGGAGTTGACCCTCTTGCCCGGTTATCCTTCAGATGTTCCGTCTTACGGCAGTTGATCTTCTGGGAAAATTTGTGTTGTGCACCTCCAGGATACTCCTTCTGACGGTAGCCGATCCCTTTGGTTAACACATGGTAGAACCTCAGGATACTCCTTCCGACGGTAGTCGATCCTTTGGTGGATGGGTATAAACCCCCCATTAGGCTGGTAATTGCAGTCCGTTGTGTAAGACTAGATGAGTATGAACCCCCCATCAGGCTGGTAGTCGCAGTCTGTTGTGTAGGATTGGATGAGTATGAACCCCCCATCAGGCTAGTAGTTGCGGCTTATTGACCTGGCTGGGGCGCAGATCAGGCGCAGTTGCGTGCGCGGGTTGATAGGTATGAACCCCCTATCAGGCTGGTGCAGTCCACTGCGTAGGACTGGTGGTGGCGGCTTACTGCTCGGGTGGCTCATGCGCCGAGCGTTTGAGGTGCTCTTTCTTTGTCTTTGTTTGTCTTTTCTTGGGACTGGTCGTCCGGTCTACGCTGGGGATTTTGTTGGTGTTCATCCAGCTTTGTTGGTTGCCAGGGACTCTTTGTTCTTGATCTTTCAATGGTGATTACCCAACTCTTGATGGTTGGTCGGGCATTGTTGGTTTGTTTTACATAACTGACGAGGTCTTACCGGGGTACCCCTGAGTGCTTTTTATTTATGCAAGTATGAATGTCCTTTTGGTCTTTTATTTATCTGAAGTATATTTGTTTGTTTTGACAAAGTCCTCTTTTGTGCAACTACTTGTGTGTGGATGTTTTTGATGCAATTTATTTTAGTTGGGGGGGGGGGCATCTAGAAAGTGACCGGTACTTCCTTTTTCTTTTGTTTTGTTCCTTCATGACTTATTTTTTGAAATTTTTGTTTTAGCCCTATCTTTTGCCTAGACCGCCCTTTGCGTCGATCTAGCGGGCTTAATTCCTGCCTTTAGATATTTCGGTGGGCTTTTTCTTTTTATGAAGGCCTTAACTTTTGCCTAGACCACCCTTTGCGGGTTTTCGATCTAGCAGGCTATCCTGTATTTTTTTGCTTGGGAAGGCCCTGGTCGGTGCTGTTTGTCTCGTTTTTCTTATGCTTTCTTGATTCGCTTGTTTTATGCATACTTATGTTTTGTTAATACAGAGGCATTCTTGCAAGCAGGCAAAGAGAAAAGAAGACAATTTTTATTGATGTAAACGAATGATTTATTTCTACAGGAGGATTTACAAAGGATTTTAGAAGCAGGGTTGGCCAAGGTTGGTTGAATTGTATAGGGTGTAACAACCATGTCCATGATTGCTGTTTCTCTGCTTTTCCTGGTCGCTTCAATTGAGATGCTCAAGCTCAGAGTGAAGATCATGTGAAGTCTACTTGCTTCTGTGAAGGTATTACCCTTGTCGCCTTTGCGGTTTTCGGCTAAGGTAATCATTGCTCTCTTTTTTATGTTTTCTTCTTTTTTTTTGTTTGTTTTTTTTGTGTTTTTTTGTGTTTTTTTTGAAACCTCTAATTTTTTCCTAGGACGTATCCTAGCGAGGAATACGAACCCTATCTTTTGCTCAGGACGCTCTTTGCGAGTTTTCATCTTGACGGGTCATGAGCAATGTTTTCAGGTGTAGTATTTTTTCACCGCGTCTGAGTTAACAGGACATCTAAGTTCTTCTCCGTCCATGTTGGTGAGGATAAGGGCTCCTCTCGAGAAGGCTTGCTTGACCACAAAGGGTCCTTCGTAGTTTGCTGTCCATTTCCCGATTTTGTCTTTCTGGGTTGATAGCAATTTCTTTATCACTAGATCCCCTTCTTGGAAGGTGCGGGGATTGACTTTCTTGTCGTAGGCTTTCTTGATCTTCTTTTGGTAAACTTGCCCTCGACATATGGCATCTAGCCGTTTTTCTTCGATTAGGTTCAGCTGATCGTACCGACTTTGAACCCATTCGGCTTCTGTCAATTTTGCTTCCATAACAACTCGTAGGGAGGGTATTTCAACCTCTACTGGTAGTACGACTTCCATTCCGTATACGAGGGAAAATGGGGTAGCCCCCGTGGAGGTTCGTACCAACGTTCGGTAGCCGTGTAGGGCGAAGGGCAACATTTCGTGCCAATCTTTGTAGGTTACTACCATCTTCTGGATGATTTTCTTAATATTCTTATTGGCTGCCTCTACTGCACCGTTCATCTTTGGTCGGTACGGAGAAGAATTGTGGTGTTGAATTTTGAAGTCTTGACATAATTCTTCCATCATTTTATTATTGAGATTGGTCCCATTATCAGTAATGAGCTTATGGGGAATGTTGTACCGACATATAATATTTTTCTTGATGAAGGTGGTCACCACTTTTTGAGTTACGTGCGCATATGATGCTGCCTCGACCCATTTGGTAAAGTAGTCGATGGCCACCAAGATAAAACGATGGCCATTGGATGCTTTGGGTTCTATGGGCCCGATGACGTCCATGCCCCACATAGAAAATGGCCATGGTGTAGCTAGGGTACTGAGAGGTGCGGGGGGCACATGGATGTTATCGGCATAGATTTGGCACTTGTGACACTTTTTAGCATACTGATGAGAATCGGCTTCCAATGTGGACCAAAAATATCCTGCCCTCAAGATCTTCTTTGCCATGACATGCCCAGGTGCGTGGGTCCCGAAAGCTCCTTTGTGGATTTCTCTTATCAAGGTCTGAGCTTCTTCGTGGCTTACAAACCTTAAGAGAGTATAATTCAGACTCTTTTTGTAGAGGGTTCCTTCAAGCAGCGTGAACCCTATTGCCCTTTTGCGGATGGTTCGTTTATCATTGTCATTAATTCCTTCGGGATATTCGCCCTTCATGAGATATTGTTTGATGTCATGATACCAGGGGTTTTGGTCACGCTCGCCATTTACTGCCATGCATAAAGCTTGTTTGTCATGCAACTTGATTTGGATGATTGGCATCTCATGTTCTTGGCCCAAAGAAAACATGGATGATAGAGTGGCGAGGGCGTCAGCAAATTGATTGTCTTCCCGGGGAATATACTGGAAGGTGACGCTTTCCATTCTTGAGACTAAATCTCGGATGTGCTCTAGGTATGGGATTAATTTAGAGTTGCGGGTTTCCCATTCACCTTTAAGATGGTAGATGACAAGGGATGAATCACCGAAGACTTCGAGTTTAGTGACCCCATGATCTAGAGCCGCTTGGATCCCTAGTGCACATGCTTCGTATTCGGCCATGTTGTTAGTACAGTCAAAATTAAGCCTGGCTGTTACAGGGATGTGTTTCTTTTCGGGGGATATCAAAATAGCTCCTATCCCGTGTCCGAGCATGTTTGAGGCCCCGTCGAAGAACATGGTCCATGCCTCTTCTTTGGTTTCTTCATGTACGATGTGCATGATATGTTCATCAGGAAAGTCGTCCTGTAGAGACTGATACTCGTTGGTTGACCCATGGGCTAGATAGTCCGCTAGGGGGCTACCTTTAATGGCTTTCTGGGTGACATGAATGATATCAAATTCTGAGAGGAGAACTTGCCACCTAGCTATTCTTCCAGTCAAAATGGGCTTCTCGAAGAGGTATTTGATTGGGTCCATTTTGCAGACCAACCATGTTGTATGCCGAGCCATTTATTGTCGGAGACGCTGAGTGACCCATACCAATGCGCAACAGGTTTTTTCGAATGGTGTATAACGGGTTTCATAGTCTAGGAATTTCTTGCTGAGATAGTAAATGGCCCGCTCTTTCTTCCCGGTTTCATCTTGTTGACCGAGCACACATCCCATGGACTCTTCGAGTATTGACAAGTATAGGATCAGAGGTCTCCCCTCAATGGGTGGTACCAATACCGGCGGATTGGTTAAACATGTTTTGATTTTATCGAATGCTTGTTGGCATTCTTCATTCCATACTGTTGGTTGATTTTTGCGCAATAGTTTAAAGATGGGTATACATTTATCCGTCAACTGCGCGATGAAACGGGCAATGTAGTTAATTTGGCCTAGAAAACCTCTAACCTCCTTTTCCGTACTTGGTGGAGGCATTTCCAAAATTGCCTTGGTTTTGTCGGGGTCCACTTCAATTCCTCTTTTGTTGACAATGAACCCTAATAGTTTTCCTGATCGTACTACGAAAGTACATTTTGCCGGGTTTAGTTTAAGTTGATACTTCCCATGTCGGTCAAAAAGATTTTTGAGGTATTGAATGTGGTCCATCTCATTTCTGGACTTGGCAATCATGTCATCCACATATACCTCAATTTCCTTGTGGATCATGTCATGGAACAGTGTGACCATAGCCCTTTGATAGGTGGCCCCTGCATTCTTGAGTCCGAAAGGCATTACGCGGTAGCAAAAAGTGCCCCATGGTGTGTCGCCGCCGTCAAAAACGAGGCGGTCGGAGCGACGCGATGGTTTTATCGACCCTCTTGTTTTCGCGTTTTTATTGATGATTACAACGTCCTTAGGTTGTCCGATAACCGGGCTAACCTAAAGACGAGGTTTTCGAAAAGTATCCTTGAATTGTCCGACAACCGGGCTAACCCAAGGACTTATTTTGGGTTCTATGGAGTCGCCACCGATATTTTTACCATAAACATCGGAAAAGGGGTTTTGAAAAGGCGTTGGTTTTCGAAAATCAACTTTGGTCATTAGAACCAGAGTTGGGTAAGGGAGTTAGTTACGTGTAAAGGGAGTATTAGTCCCCTTACGACGCCCCTTTCGGGTTCCCTATGATAGGCCGGCTATTTGCGAATAATTAAACTTGGAAAATTGCGCTTTTACCCTTTTATTATGCGGTATTTAAATATGTGACTACATTGCCCTAGCTTCTATTGCATAATTTAAATAGCAGTAATTTTTAAAGAATAGAGAATGAGGATATGCACCTCCAAAGCAAGCTTTATATTCAAAAGAGGGTGCGTTTTGGCAACCCTTCACTCTACACTCTCAGAAACTCCGGAAATGCCTCGGAGGGATTCTTAAGAAGATTTAGAACGCTCAGTCTATGCCTAAAGACGCTCAGAAACTCCGGAAATGCCTCGGAGGGATTCTTAGAGAGAGAAAATCTAGAGAGAAGGGAGAGCTACTGTTTTTCTGTGTTTCTGTGTGGGGGGGGAGAGCCCCTATTTATAGTTTTTCGCGCTGTCAGGGTCCAGACCGCCGTTCTCGCCTGACAGGGTCGAGACCGCCGTCTCGTAATTCGAGACCGCCGTCTCGCTCATGTCACGGGGTCGAGACCGCCGTCTGGAAAAACCAGACCGCCGTCTCGACTTGGCGAGAATCGAGACCGCCGTCTGGAAAACCCAGACCGCCGTCTCGTTTTTGCGAGTGTCGAGACCGCCGTCTGGAAAATCGAGACGGCGGTCCCGTCCTGGCGCTGAAACGAGACGGCGGTCTGGTATTCCCAGACGGCGGTCTCGTCCCTTCGAGACGAGAAATTTTATTTTTGGGCCAAAAACCTTCCTATCTTGGTACGGGAGCCTAATAGTCTCTCCTAGTGGCTTGTTAAGCTCCTGCCGTCTTCAAATAGGAAGCTTTCGACTTTATTTGGAGGCCGGGCAAGATTTGGGGTCTACAGCTGCCCCCCTTTACTCGACTAGTCAATCTGTTGGCCTGTTGTGCCGGACAGTTGACGAGGAAGGTAAAGGAGTTGACCCTCTTGCCCGGCTACCCTTCGGACGTCCCGTCTTGTGGCGGATGATCCTCCGGGGAGATGTTGTGTTTGTGCGCCTCTAGGATACTACTCTTGACGTAGCCGATCCCTTTGGTTGACACGTGGTAGAACCTCCGGATACTACTCGGACGTAGCCGATCCTTCGGTTGATGAGTGGTAGAACCTCCGGATACTACTCGAACGTAGCCGATCCTTCGGTTGATGAATGGTAGAACCTCTGGATACTACTCTGGACGTAGCCGATCCTTCGGTTGATGAGTGGTAGAACCTCCGGATACTACTCTGAACGTAGCCGATCCTTCGGTTGATGGGTAGTAGAACCTCCGGATACTACTCTGAACGTAGCCGATCCTTCGATTGATGGGTATAAACCCCCCATCAGGCTGGTAGGTGCAGTCCGTTGTGTGGGACTGGATGGGTATGAACCCCCCATCAGGGTGGTAACGGCGGCTTACAGCTCGGGTGGCTCATGCGCCTGGTAGGCGCTTCTTGCGTGCTGGTTGATAGGTATAAACCCCCTATCAGGCTGGTACAGTCCGTTGCGTAGGACTGGTGGTGGTGGCGGCTTACTGCTCGGGTGGCTCATGCGCCGTTGTTGAGATGTGTTTTCTTTTGTTTTTGTTTGCCTTTTTCTGGGAATTGTCATCCGGTTTTGTGCCGGGGATTCTTTGACTTTTGATTTTTTGTGGTGGTCATCCGACTTTGCTGGTTGTCGGGGATTTTTTGATAAGTGCCTCTTAGGTAGGCAGAAATCCTCTAGGGATTTGTTGATCTTGGTGAGGCCTCTTGAGTAGGCGGATATCCATTGAGAAATTTGTTGATTTTGATGGTGCCTCTAAGTAGGCAAATACTCCATTGAGTTTCTGGTAATGCCTCTGAGTAGGCGGATGCTTCATTTGGAGACTTTTGGTTTCGCTTCTTTGCCTCTGAATAGGCTAATGTTGCTTTTTTGCTTGCAAAGTTTTGCCTATGCATTCCACTAGGGATGTCCATATTAGGTGATATAGGCAAGTAACTTTCTGGGGATATGCGTTTGAAGTTTTGCCTTTGCAATAGGCTCACTGGGGATGATCTTTCTTTTTGATTGATCCACCGTGGAATTGGTTTCCTTCCCGGGGATCTAATTTTGGTTTGCCCCTTGAGGGGATGGAGTTTTGACTCCTTGTTGATGGTATAAGATGGCTTTGCCGATACTCTTGTTCTGTTGGGGGAATGGAATTTCTGATTCCTCTTTTTTCGTTGATTTTCCCTTTTTCTGAGGTGACCCACTTTAGGGATTTGATTTCCTGAAAGTTAGGTTTTTTATTTGATTTTGCCTTTTTCCACGATTTATCTCTTTTTATCACGATTTTGAAATCTGGCTTTTTTATGGGGATAATGCGTAAGCCTTTTTACTTTTTAGTCTCTTTTTATTACGCTGGCTTTTTTCTTTCTTTTTGTGATCCGTAGGGGATTTGCTTTTGGTGGCCTACTATGGCCTTTTCTTTTCGGGCATTCGCTTGCGGATGAACGGTTTTTCCTTTTTTGGTGGTCGACTAGGGACATAACTGACTTTTTGGGGATTCAATGTTGATGTGAGATGACTGTGCTCTTTATTCCACTGTGGGATGGAGATCTCATTATTCATCCTTTTTTAAGGGAGATCTACTTGGGGATTTTTATTTGACCTTCTCTGTCATGGCCTTTTTGGACATCTACTGGGGATGCAAGGGTTTTCTTCTTTTTTTTTTTTTTTTTTTTTTTTTTTTTTTTTTTTTTTTGAGCCCTTGTTGGTATGGAGATTGGACTCTTTTGATTGTTGATGATGATGGGCTCTTGAAGCCTTTATTCTCCATTGGGGAGTGTGGAGGAGACTTTGGGTGAGTGTGCTCGATGACTCATGTGGTGGTAATGCTGAGCCATGAGGAGTATTTTTGTTTTGCCTTCGGAGTAGGCAAGGATCCTCTTGGGGATGACTAAGCCTTTCCGTCGGCTTTTATGATGTCTTGATGATTGTGCCCTCTTTTATTGGGTAGAGCTTCTTATGACAATTCGCTCTTCTTTCTTGAGGGAGAGCAATGTTTGGAGACTTATTACTTTTCTTGTGCCTTCTTTTCTGGGTAGAAGGATGGTAGCTGGAGCTCTTGATTTTCAGAAGCTCTTATTTTGATGAGTCGCTTGATTAATGTTGACTTGCTCCATTTTCTTGAAGGCTTTATTTGGAGACTTAGTCTCAGTGATCCTGTTTTCAATCACAAACATGGAGCTAGTCTCCTTATATGCATGAATGCTTTTTGTTTTTTGTTATTTGAAGTGATTTTTTATTTTTATTTTTATTTTTTTTTTTACCTTGACAAAGTCGTTTTGTGCGACTACTTGTGTGTGGATGCTTTAAATGCAATCTTTTCTTTTTGATTGATGCATCTGGAAAAGCGATTGGCGTTCTCCTGCTAGACTTTTTATGATTATGATGAAAGACCCCTCTCTTTTGTTCATTTTTTGGTTTAGCCCTATCTTTTGCCTAGACCGCCCTTTTGGGGTTTTCGGTCTAGCGGCTGCCTTAATTTTTGCCTAGGATATCTTAGCGGGCTTTTTCTTTTTTTGCAAATGCCCTAATTTTTGCCTAGACCGCCCTTTGCGGGTTTTCGATCTAGCGGGCTACCCTAACTTTTGCCTAAGAATATCCTAGCAGGCATTATTCTTTTTATTGTCATTTTTTCTTTCTCTTCTTTTTTGAGAGATAGGAGCCTATCATATGAATGCAATGTCTGTGATATGCATCCTATAATACTATTTCAGTTAATTTTTCAAAAGGATTAACCAATGTGCTTTTACTTCTGATGAGCTTCTGACGTTATGTGCTTTTGTCGACAGGGATAGGCTGTACCAATTTTGCCGCCTCGATTTCATGACCGAAGAATGATTGGTTTTTCTCTTTTCCTTCTTTTTTCTTGTAGAGCACTCTTTGCCATGTAGTGTCCCTCTTTCTTCACTCTAGGGATTTCAATCCTCTTGTTGACTATACGCCTCCATATTCCTAAATTAATTTTTAGAATTTTGGTGTGAGGGTCAAGAGAAAAGAAGTAAAAAGGTAAATTCAATGGCTTGTGTTTTAGCATGTTATTTTTGTTAGAAAAAGGTTTTTGTAAGAATGGTTGGCTAGGGTTAGGCTTAGGTGTTTAAGCTTTTGTCTAAGCATACGTTTTTCCCCTTTTGCGCCTCAGTTTTGTTTCCATTGCTTTTAAATGGCTAGCTGATTTCCCTAGATCGCCCTTTGGGTTTTCGAACTAGGATACTGTGTGTTGGCCCTCTCTTTTGTCTAGGTTCTCTCTCTTGTAAAAATTTGGAGGAATCCTAGCGGACCTTTATTTGTAACCCTAACTTTTGCCTAGGCTACCCTTTATTGTTGTTCGGGTATCCTACCGGGTCAACCCTATCTTTTGTGTAGCCCCCTTAGTGGGTTTCCTACCGGGTAATTTGCCCTTTTCTTTGGCCTTTGGCTTCTCTGGGCTTTTTTTCTTTTTTTGTGGATTTATTTTTTTGTTCACAGTATTGGCGAAGCGTGACTTTCTTTATGGCTTTAGGTGAAGTCTTATTTTTATGTGCTTCTAATCAGCTAACTCGATGATGATAGCAATGACGAAGGTTTGATTATTTGGAAGCGCTTCTTATTCTCTTCTCTTCTTTTTTTTTTATGTTTACTTAGACAGGGTTATTCATGTGGTCCAGTCAGAAGTAGCAAGAAAGGAAGCAAATAGAAAGAATCATTCTTATTAATTAATGAGGGAATATGTGCCCTAAGATGCCCGGGGGTCGGGCTCGCCCCGGGGGATAGTCTCTAACAATCATGGGGTTTACATCCCTTAAACAAAGAAAAAGGTTTCCTAATGACTAGAGTGGCTCTTGACGCCTGCACCCCTCCACTTCGGAAAATTTGCTTGAGTGTGCGGAGGGGAGACTTCCCTTTTCCTTTTCCCGCTCGACCCTTGAAAGGGTCATATCCTAGGCCATACTTGTGAGGATTGTCTTTGAATTCTGGGGGTTCCCTCATTCCTTGGGAATCTGCCCCCAGTCCTTGGCCAAGATGGTAGCCATGCTTCAACATCATGCGGGCTACTTTGGTGTTTCTGGGAAGTCGCTCTATGTTGGCGATTTCAAGTGCTTGAAAAGATGTTTCAAGGGCCTCTTCGGTTGCATCCACATAGGGCTGGGTGGACGGTCCACTGATCAGGATATTGTCTTCTGCTTGGACCGTGACCAGTTTGTCACCCACTATAAATTTGACTTTCTGGTGGAGCGTCGAAGGTACTGCCTTAGCGTCATGAATCCAAGGCCTGCCGAGGAGACAGCTGTATGCTGGAGTAATATCCATTATATGGAAATCGACGTCGAAGATAGTGGGTCCAATCTGTATTGGCAAATTAATCTCTCCCACTACTTCTCGTTTTGATCCGTCGAAGGCTCGAACGATGGTGCTACTTGGGCGCAGGCGGGTCCCCTGGATAGTTAACTTATCCAGTGTGCATTTGGGCATTACATTCAGGGACGACCCGTTATCCACAAGAACCTTGGCGATGAGGTATTCCTTGCATTTGACTGAGATATGCAAGGGCTTGTTGTGCTTTGACCCTTCGAGAGGGAGTTCTTCCTCTGTGAAGGCGAGGTGATCGCTTGCCATAATGTGACCGACGATCTTCTCGACCTTCTCTTGGGATATGGTATGAGGTACGTGCGCCTCGCTCAAGACCTTCAGTAGGGCATTTCGGTGCGGTTCCGAGCTCATTATCAAGGATAGCAACGTGATCTTTGCAGGTGTGCGATTGAGCTGGTCAATAATTGAATACTCGCTTTGTCTTATAAATTGGAGTAATTCCTCTGTCTCCTCCTTGGATTCTCTATTTTCTTTTTCCTCTTCGGTCCTTTTATTTTTTCCTTTATTTTGGAGGACATCTTCTTGTGTGCCCTTGGGGGAGTAGATTCTTCCACTTCTAGTTGTTCCCCCAATGCCGGCTATGTTTGTTATTTCTTCTTTTATTGGTGAAGATTCCCCATATCTCCACGGTACAGCTTTATCTGACTCGTAGGGGAAAGGACGTGGCATAAAAAGTCGCACTGGTGTCCTTGCCCGCTCTTCTTTATTTTTGAGGACCAACGGCCGAGGTTTACTTTCCCGCGATGACTCGACCGTTGGGGTGAGCTTTATTAGGAGTGGCTTTCTCTCCATTCTTCTGAGTTGGAAGACGTGTTAGTTAATCCTTCCTTTTTATTATCTTATTTATTAGGCGTGAAGGAGGGGAAATTAAATATGCAAATGTATGTACATGCATGCAAGTAGACAACTGTTGAATAAGAAAAAGATTTCATTAATTCATTGGAAGGTGTACATTCTCCTACTCCATACTACGAAGCGTCTTTTGACAAAAGCGGAAAAGCCTAAAGAAACCCACAGGCGGGTCATGTTTCCTTTGTAATTCTCTTTCGGCTTCCCGGACATGGTGAGCGAGCGCTTCGCTTTGCTTATGGATTGCTTGGCTCATTTCTTCGCTGTATTGCTGAGCGTCCTTGATCTTCGCTTCTTGATGTATGACCAAAGCTTCTAGTTCGTCGAGCCTTGCAACAGCTCGGTCTTTTTCTTGTAGCACTTGGTCATATTGAGCTAGCCCGCTTTTTTCTTTAATGTGCAGCTCATAGAGGCCTCGGCTGAGTTTTCTGTTGTTCTCCCGCTCTTGGCGGAGGTCTAGCCGAGCTTGGAGGAGTTGTTCTGACAACTCCTTGATTGTTTGAGCTTGCTGAGCTGCTTCTGTCTCAAGATGTGCTGTTTTGGCAGTTATCTCCTACAGTTGGCTATCCGAGCTGGTTCTGGCAGTTTTGGATGCTCGGATAGCTTGTTCGTTGGCGTCAGCACATTGGTCCTTGAGGCGCTCTATTTCATGATCCTTTTTCTTGCCTTGCCTCTGTAGACCATCAATCGTGAGGATAGAGGCTTGTTCTTTTTCCTCAAGGGACCGTATCTGGGCTCCCATTATCTCTACCCTCTGGGTCAAGGCATTGACTTGTGCCTGTAGCTCTTCGTTGTTGGCGACCGGAACGGGTGTGGTGGATGGTTGGGCCATCTCTCTTCTTCTCCTCCATGCCTCATAGTCACCGGTGACAGCTTACCCGAGCCTTTCCTAGCTCTCTGTCTCCCATATAGACCGGCTTCTCCCATGCTTTTCTCACGGTTAGTGAGTTTGCCATTGTGCACGGATCTCCAAAGAAGCACAATCCTCCGAGTTCCCCTCGGGAGACAGTAGTTTGGGTCCTCATAAGCCGCCTCATAGCTACTCTAGGTGAGTAGGCTATGCAACCCCCGAGTCCTATCAAGGGTACATTCGGATGGTTTCCGCATCCGACGAGAACTCGGGCCGGTCGGAACCAAGGACAGAGCCAAGATATGCTGTTGGCACCCTCTCGTTCTAACTCATCCCTCCATTCTATAGTCGATCGTCAGCTGGAGGGGGATCTTAGAGAAGCTTCTTAAGGGATCGGGGAATATCCCCATATGATCGGAGGCGTAGAGGTGTGTGATGCTCCACACATAAAGTAACGAAGAGCAGCAGCGGAGTGTTCTTCCTTGCTTCTGACGGCAGAAATCTACCGAGAGCAAGGTGTCGGCAAGAATAGCGGGCAGGGGACTCTTCGAATTCACGTCCCAAGCGAAGAAAGCGTCCATGACGGCGTGGTCAACCGTGTCGAGTTGGAAGGGGAACAAGATTGTTCCGAAAATTAATAGCGCCAGGGTTTTATTGAAGGCCACCCACTCGCCCTTTCAGCCGGGTAGGACAGGTGGTCTTCTAACATTGCTACTTTCCATCCCCGGGTGTTCCCTCTTCCTATCGAGGTACTTTGTCGGTACGGTAGATGGATAAGGGCAGCGATCGATGTCTGCAGGAGTATACGCCTCGTGGCGGATATGGATCCCAGCTGATTTGGGCCATTTCAACATAGTTTCATACTCCTCCAGAGTGGGCACCATGTCGAACTGTGGAAATTCAAAGCACCGCAGACTAGAGATCCAGAAATGAATTAATACCCTGATGAAGACCTGATCGACACTGATTTTCAAGAGGTCCAGAATCCGTCCATAGGATTTTTCAAAATCAGCGCGGACCTCTGGTGGCATCGTCGCACTAAGCCGCTCTAGCTGCTCAGTATGGCTTCGGAGAATGTCCACCTTCCCCACTTGTCTACTTGTACCCTCCATCTTCTAAAACCAAAATATATGATTTGATGAAGATGATGTTTATTGTATGAATGTGAGTGTTTATTTTGCTATTTTATCATGTTTTTTCTACATGATGTATGATATTTGCATTTATTATTTTTTTTTTGGAAGAATAAACTATCTATATGAATGTTTCATGAATGCAATGTCTTGGGACCAGGTCTTATTTGTGGATTTTGGAAAGAGAGAATTTTTATTGCTTTTCTTTTTTTTTTATTTGTTATTTTATAGCCTTTTATTTCTTCTGTCGGAACTGCATGGCTACTTAGCTTGCAAAGAACCTGAAACCAGGCTAGCTAAAAGGCAGACTGTTCGAGATGGCTTTATGCGAAAGAAATATTTAGCGTCCCTTATCTCTTCTGTCGGAACTGCGTGGCTACTTAGCTTACAAAGAACCTGAAACCAGGCTAGCTGAAAGGCAGACTGTCCGAGATAAGGGTGTTTATTTGTGAAAATATTTTTGGAAATTTTGTTCTGTTGTTTGTTTATGCTATGCAACATACAAATGCAACAAACAAATGCACATACAATTCACTCATCCGCGAACAGGCGAGAAGTCGTTTTAATCACGAGGTAGGGTTTTCCTGCAGAAAAGTGCATTGGCGAGGGTAGGTTCTAACTGTTCTCACCAGGCTAAGGCCCCCAAGGTGCCCCCATTATAGGGTCCCCACTCTCCAGCCGTCCGACCATGCTCAACACTAAGGCCAAAGTCGGTCTTGTTGCCAAAAGAGGAAGGTTATCACCTTGAGTGATGGTTTCCGATCACACTGGTGGGCACAAGGCCCTAACTGCAGCGAACTGTACCTGCCACCCACTCCCTATGGTTATCTCACTTGCCCCCGGGTATAGGAGGAACTGTAGTGTGCAAGGGACTTGTGTGCAATTTATATTTCAACCAATTGCGTAAGTATAAACAAACAACAGTTTATTGAAAGTCAAACAATAAAACATGTTATAATACAAGGCAGGGTAAAAGCGCTTATTTTCTTGGTTTAATTATTGTTAAGCCAGCCCATCACTAAATGGGATCAACTCTCTAGGCTTCCCCAGTGGAGTCGCCATCTGTCACCGCCGTAAAAAACGAGGCGGTCGGAGCGACGCGATGGTTTTATCGACCCTCTTGTTTTCGCGTTTTTATTGATGGTTACAACGTCCTTAGGTTGTCCGATAACCGGGCTAACCTAAAGACGAGGTTTTCGAAAAGTGTCCTTGAATTGTCCGACAACCGGGCTAACCCAAGGACTTATTTTGGGTTCTATGGAGTCGCCACCGATATTTTTACCATAAACATCGGAAAAGGGGTTTTGAAAAGGCGTTGGTTTTCGAAAATCAACTTTGGTCATTAGAACCAGAGTTGGGTAAGGGAGTTAGTTACGTGTAAAGGGAGTATTAGTCCCCTTACGACGCCCCTTTCGGGTTCCCTATGATAGGCCGGCTATTTGCGAATAATTAAACTTGGAAAATTGCGCTTTTACCCTTTTATTATGCGGTATTTAAATATGTGACTACATTGCCCTAGCTTCTATTGCATAATTTAAATAGCAGTAATTTTTAAAGAATAGAGAATGAGGATATGCACCTCCAAAGCAAGCTTTATATTCAAAAGAGGGTGCGTTTTGGCAACCCTTCACTCTACACTCTCAGAAACTCCGGAAATGCCTCGGAGGGATTCTTAAGAAGATTTAGAACGCTCAGTCTATGCCTAAAGACGCTCAGAAACTCCGGAAATGCCTCGGAGGGATTCTTAGAGAGAGAAAATCTAGAGAGAAGGGAGAGCTACTGTTTTTCTGTGTTTCTGTGTGGGGGGGGAGAGTCCCTATTTATAGTTTTTCGCGCTGTCAGGGTCCAGACCGCCGTTCTCGCCTGACAGGGTCGAGACCACCGTCTCATAATTCGAGACCGCCGTCTCGCTCATGTCACGGGGTCGAGACCGCCGTCTGGAAAAACCAGACCGCCGTCTCGACTTGGCGAGAATCGAGACCGCCGTCTGGAAAACCCAGACCACCGTCTCGTTTTTGCGAGTGTCGAGACCGCCGTCTGGAAAATCGAGACGGCAGTCCCGTCCTGGCGCTGAAACGAGACGGCGGTCTGGTATTCCCAGACGGCGGTCTCGTCCCTTCAGGACGAGAAATTTTATTTTTTGGGCCAAAAAACCTTCCTATCTTGGTACGGGAGCCTAATAGTCTCTCCTAGTGGCTTGTTAAGCTCCGGCCGTCTTCAAATAGGAAGCTTTCTGACTTTATTTGGAGGCCGGGCAAGATTTGGGGTCTACATGGTGTGATGAAGGAGGTTTTTTCTCTGTCCTCGACGACTAGTTTAATCTGGTTATATCCCGCGTATCCGTCCATGTAGGAGTAGAGTGTGTTGGTAGCGGTATGGTCTACCAGCGTGTCTATATGTGGTAGGGGAAAGTCATCTTTTGGACTTGCTCGGTTGAGGTCCCTATAATCCACACATACCCTGACTTTCCCGGTCTTTTTGATGACGGGTACTATGTTGGCCAACCATTCTGGGTATTTGGAAACTATCAGGAAATTGGCGTCCAGTTGTCTTTGTACCTCTTCCTTTATCATTAGGGACCAGTCGGGTTTGATTCTTCTGAGTTTTTGCTTCACAGGTCGGAACCCTTCCTTTAATGGCAATTTATGCTACACTATATTCGTGTCAAGCCCAGGCATGTCATGATAAGACCAAGCGAACACATCTATATATTCCTTTAGAAGCTGTATCAATCCCTTTTTGATGCTACCTTCCAATTGGGTGTCGATGTTTATCTTTTTCTCATCGTGCCCTTCTCCCAAATTGACAGTTTCTGTCTCTTCTTGATGCGGTTGTATAATGCGTGCTTCTTTTTCCATCATTCTTTGCATGTCCGGAGAAATGGTCTCCTGCTCACTGTCGGACTCGACCCATTCGCTTTCGGTTTCCGGGGTCCACAGAGATTCATCAATCATAGACATGATGTGTTTTAGTTTCTGTTTTAGTCATAGATTTTATTATTCAATTATTTTTGAACGAATAATAAATGAAAGAGGGAAAAGAATGAATATCACAGAATGCCTCATGTATTAAAGAAAACAAAAGTTTATATACAAGCCCTTTTAATCCGGGTTCCTGCAGCCACGGGCGGGGACCGTAGGAAATACAAGAGAAAACTTAGAAAAACTAGGGCTGATCCTCCCAGTCCTCCCTCTCTGCTACTCTGGCTTCGATAAGGGTTTGGCGTCGACATCGGGAGCAGAGGTATCAAAGGTTATCCACCCGGCGTCTATTAATTCTTGGACCCGATATTTAAGGGTCAAGTAGTTTTCTGTCGAGTGTCCGGGTGAGCCCGAGTGGTAATCACATTTCTCGTTCGGTTTGTACCACTCGGGGTAGGGAGGCTCCATCTGCTTTTTGGGAGGAACGCAGGTTAAGAGTTTGGCCTCCAACAGCTGTGGTAGCAGCTTTCCATAGGAAGTGGAGATTGGAGTGAACTTCCTCTCTTTCTTACGACGCTCCCTAGCTGTTTGCGGGGCAGAAGAAGGAGTGGCAAAGTTGATTGCATGCACGGTTTCATCCTTCTTCTTGCCAGCAGGTTTTCTGAACGAGACACCAGCTTGGGAAGACTGTGCTATCTTCCCACTCCTCAGTCCCTGCTCTACTCTTTCACCCACAGTGACTATGTCCGAAAAAAGGTTGGAGGTACTAGCTATTGCCTTGTCGTAGTATGCTCCAGTCAGTGAATCTATGAACATAGCCACTGTCTCCTTATTTGTCAAAGGAGGCTCTATTTGGGCGGCCATTTCCCTCCATCTTTGGGCGTATGCTTTAAAAGGTTCATCGTT
Source organism: Sphenostylis stenocarpa (assembly GCA_963425845.1). Classification (NCBI taxonomy): domain Eukaryota; kingdom Viridiplantae; phylum Streptophyta; class Magnoliopsida; order Fabales; family Fabaceae; genus Sphenostylis; species Sphenostylis stenocarpa. Next base: position 54,738,118 of record OY731400.1, on the reverse strand, counting down.
CCTTTTGCTCAGGATCCTGAGATCTGACCTATCCGGGGTCAGATCAATGTTGTATGGGTAACGACAGAGAAAAGCATCAGCCAGTTGTTTCCAGTTCTGGACCTGCCCTCTTTCCAGCTGCATATACCAATTGAGAGTTGTGTCTGCCAGACTCTCCTGGAAGCAGTGGATTAGGAGTTTCTCGTTCTCAGCGTGTGCGGCCATCTTACGACAATACATCGTAAGATGGTTCTTTGGGCAGGTCATCCTGGCATACTTGGGGAAATCCAGGATTTTGAATTTGGGAGGGAAATGGATATTCTTCACTAGGCACATGTCCGCCACCTCCTTGACGTCGAAATTGTGCCCCTCCACCGCCTTCAGCCTTTCTTCTAAGGTGGAAATCTGCTGCTTGGAAACTTCTGGGGTGAGGATGCGTGCAGTCTTGGCATCCTTTCCATCGTAGAAGTATTCTTCTTCTTCCTCCTCTTTGTGGCGAGAGGCGTGTTCTGTTTGGGCCTCGCCCTTGTTTTGACCCTGGCGCACGACCTCCATCAGTTGGACCACTTGCTCGTGGAGGGTATGGACCTCTGCAGTGAGCTTTCAGTTTTGTTCTTTTAGGTTCTCCATTGCTCTGGCCTTTTGTGCACGAGTTCGGATGGGGAGAGGACCAACCACTTTCTAGAATGCCCAGAAGAAATTTATTAATGCATGTTGAGTGTCGAACTAACATGGATATGTTTATGTATGAGAGATCCTGTTTAAATGATGCCAAATGCGCTCTCACTTTTTATTTTTTTCTCTTGGTATTTCTTTACTCATGATATGATGTAATATGGATGATACGACTTTGTCAAAATTTATTTCTATAAATGTTTTAATCTTGCTATTATTATTTATTTTGGATTTGTTTATTATTATTATTTTTATAACCTTTTATCTCTTCTGTCAGACTGCGTGGCTACTTAGTTTACAAAGAACCTGAAACCAGGCTAGCTAAAAGGCACACTGTCCGAGATAAGGGCGTTTATTGCAAAAAACGTTTTTTTCCTGTGATTTTTCTGTTGTTTGGTTATGCTATGCAACAAACAGATGTACACACAATTCAATCATCCACGAACAGGCGAGAAGTCGTTTTAATCACGAGGTAGGGTTTTCCTGCAGAAAAGTGCATTGGCGAAGGTAGGTTCTAACTGTTCTCACCAAGGCCAAGGCCCCCAAGGTGCCCCCATTATAGGGTCCCCACTCTCCAGCCTTCCGACCATGCTTAGCACTAAGGCCATAGTCAGTCTTTGTGCCAAAAGAGGAAGGTTATCACCTTGAGTGGTGGTTTCCGATCACACTGGTGGGCACAAGGCCATCACTACAGCGAACTGTACCTGCCACCCACTCCCTATGGATTTCTCACTTGCCCCGGGGTATAGAGGGAACTGTTGTGTGCAAGGGTTTGTGTATAGTTTGTATTTCAAACAATTGCGTAAGTATAAACAGACAACAGTTATTAAAGCCAAGCAATAAAACATGTTATAATACAAGGTAGGGTAAAAGTGTAATTTCTTAGGTTTATTTACTTTTAGCTGGCCCATCACTAAATGGGATCAACTCTCTAGGCTTCCCCAGTGGAGTCACCATCTGTCGCTGCCGTCAAAACGAGGCGGTCGGAGTGACGCGATGGTTTCAACTTTCCAATTTTCGTGTTTTTATTGGCGTGGTTACAACGCCTTTAGGTTGTCCGAAAACCGGGCTGAACCTAGAGGCGAGGTTTTCGAAAGGGCGCTCTTGGGTTGTCCGATAACCGAGCTAACCCGAGAGCTAATTTTTGAAGGGTTCATCTGGAGTCGCCATCGATGTTTTTACCGGAAACATCGGAAAAGGAGTGAAAAGGCGTTGGTTTTCGAAAAACCAACTTTGGTCATTAGAACCAGAGTTGGGTAAGGGAGTTAGTTACGCGTAAAGGAAGTGTTAGTTCCTTTACGACGCCCCTTTCGGGTTCCCTATGAAAGGCCAACTATTTAAAAATAATTAAACCGGTGAAAAATATACTTTTACCCTTTTATTTTGTGGAATTTAAATTTATGACTACATGACCCTAATGTCTATTGCGTAATTTAAATAAAGCGGTAAAAGAGAGAGAGAGAGTGTAGAAACCTCCGAGGCACGCTTTCTATTAATTCTTTAAAAAATTGGGTGCTTTTTGGCAGCCCTTCGCTCTTTACAACGCCTGAATCTCTCAATAACGCGATAAAAAGCTCTAGAAAACACTTAAAAACTTTGGAAATGCTTCGGAGGGGTTCTAGAGAGAGAATTTGAAGAGATTTCTAGAGAGAAGGAGGAAGAACTATGTGAAATGAGGGGAATGGGGGCCGTATTTATAGGGATTCGCGCCTGTCAGGTCGAGACGGGTCGTCTCGTTTGACAAGGTCGAGACGGCCGTCTTGCCAATCGGGACGGTCGTCTCACCAAACGAGACGGCGGTCTCGCCATCTGCGAGTGGCGAGACGGCGATCTTGAATCTGAGACGGTGGTATCGACCCTAAAAGGCGAAAATCCTTATTTTTTATGCCAAAAATCCCTCCTATCCTAGTATGGGGCCTAATAGTCTCTCCTAGTGGCTTCTTAGGCTTCATCCATCTTCGAAAAGGAGGTCTTCTAGTCTTTATTTTGAGGTCGGGCAAGATTAGGGGTCTACGAAGGCTATGAACGACTGTCCACTTAGCTTGGACGGCTTTCCATGGCAACTTTTGCCCATGGACGACCGTTCATGGCCACTTTTTGCCATGGACGGCCGTCCACTTTTTCCTGGTGCGGTTCCCTATAAATTGGAGCCCCCATTCCTCGAAATTTCACACCTTTTCACTCCTACCACTCTCCAGGAAGCCTTTTGGAACTTGAGTGACTCTGAGCATTATTCTGGAGTTCGAGTGAGCTTTTTGATTTTAATTTAAAGTAGAAATCGGTTAAGGAAGTCTCTTATTGAGACGTCCGACCCTCGGTAGAGTGACTTTTCTTTCTTTTGCGGGAGGAGCATGCCTGTAGAGTGCAAAGACTACCAAAAAGCGTCCTCAAGTTTCGAAGGGCTAATATAAAACTTGCTTCAGAGGTTCCTTCCTTATTCTCTTTCTCTTTTACTACTTTCTTTATCGCTTTTTTGTGTGCATTAGATAATAGGGTCTACATGACATTTAAATTCTACAAGTAGATAGAATAATTGGGTAAAAGCATAATTTTTTTAAGTATTTATTTTTCTAAACTAGTCCATCATAGGGAACCCGAAAGGGGCGTTGTGGGGTGCTAACACCTTCCCCACACGTAACTAACTCCCTTACCTGACTCTGGTTGTAATGGCCAAAGTTGGTTTTTTCTAAAACCACTGCCTTCTTCTTTTTTACCTTTTTCAGTGTTTAAGGTTAAAACACTGATGGCAACTCCTCAAACCTTTTTTAAAACCTCGCCTTTAGGTCCAACCCGGTTATCGGACAACCTAAAGGTGTTGAACCACTTCTTTCAAAAAAACGCGAGTCATTCAAAATCATCGCATCACTCCGACCGCCTCTTCTGACGGCGGCAACAATCCCCTCACTCTACAAGCACGCTCCTCACTAGCAACAGAGAAAATAACCCCCACAGAGTGCGGGATGTCTCAAAAGGAGACTTCCTTAACTGATTTCTACTTTAAACAAAAATCGGAAAGCTTACTCGAACTATGGAAAGTGCTCAGAGTTATCTCGAAGTCTTAGGAGAGCTTCTAGGATGAGAGAAGGGTGTGAGAGTGTGTGAAATAAGGTGAGGGCAGGCTCCTATTTATAGCAAATCACACCAGATAGGTCAGGATGGCCGTCTAGACTTCTGACAGTTGGGACGACCGTCTCGGGCTCAAAGAAAAGTGGGACGACCATCTGGAAAAGTGGGACAGTCGTCCCAAAGGTTAATGAAGTGGGACGACCATCTGGGATTTTGAGACGGTTGTCTTGGACTTAAGGAAAAATGGGACGGCCGTCTGGGAAAGTGGGACGGCCATCCCGAGCCTCTAATAGATTTTACTTTATTTTTTCTTATTTTTTGCGTGCAAAAAGCCCTCCTATCCATACATGGAGCCTAGTGAACATGATTAGAGGCCCAATGAAGCCTTGTCCATTTTTGAACGGAGGATTTCTGGCTTTATTTGCGGAGCCTGGCAAGATTTGGGGTGTGCACTACCCTATTTATTTATTGCAGTATTTAAATAACTATCTACATAGCTCTAATATATAATGCACACAAAATAAAGCAGTAAGGGAAAGCAGTAAAAGAGAGAATAAAGAAAAAGAACCTCCGAAGCGGGTTTTTTATAAATTCTTCAAACTTGATGACGCTTTTTGGTAGTCCCTCCCTCTACAAAGACGCTCTTCTCTCGACCAAAAGAAAAGAAAACTCAACTCCCGAGTGTCTAAAAGATCACTCGGACTCTGGAATAATGCTCAGAGTCATCTAGAAGTCTTAAAGTGCCTTCTAGGGTGAGAAAAGGGTGTGTGAGTGTGTGAAAAGTGATGAAATGAGGCCCTATTTATAAGGAAACGTGCCAGGAAGTCTGGACAATCGTCTGGCTTCCATGGACGGTCGTCCATGGCTTAAAATAAGCATGGACGGTTGTCTGGTCATCATGGACGGTCGTCCATGGCTTAATAATAAGCATGGATGGTCGTCTGGTCAACATGGATGGCCGTCCAAGGCCTTCTAACAAAATTTTTAATTTTTATTTTCTCATAAAACCCTCTTTATCCTAAATGGAACCTAGAAAATTCTACTAGGGGCCTGATGAAGCCTTGACAATCTTCAAAATGAAAGATTTCTGAACTTATTGCGAGGTCGGGCAAGATTTGGGGTCTATAATGATCATGAAGTCAAATGGACTATATCTCCTTAATGAAATGTTCATGGTCTATGAACATGAACATGCTAGCCATTCTTAGAAATCAAAAGGGAGAACAAATGAAAAAATGAACTATACAATCAATTAATCAAAGCCATATAATGTGAGGGAGGTCTTCTGCTCTTTATTTTGAGGTTGGGCAAGATTTGGGGTCTACAGCTGCCCCCCCTTCACCTAACTAGCTGACTGTTGGCCTGTTACGCCAAGAAGATCGGCTGGAGGGTGAAGGAGTTAACCCTCTTGCCCGGCTGTCCTTCGGATGCTCCGTCTTGCGGTGGCTGATCCTCTGGGGAAAAATGTGTTGTGCGCCTCCAGGATGCTCCTTCTTGCGGTAGCCGACCCCTTTGGTTGACACGTGGTAGAACCTCAGGATGCTCCTTCTTGTGGTAGCCGAACCTTCGGTTGATGAGTATAAACCCCCCATCAGGCTGGTAGTTGTAGCCCATTGTTCGTAGGACTGGATGAGTATAAACCCCCCCCCCCATCAGGCTGGTAGTTGCAGCCCACTGTGTGTAGGATTGGATGAGTATAAACCCCCAGGCTGGTAGTTGCAGCCCACTATGTGTAGGATTGGATGAGTATAAACCCCCCATCAGGCTGGTATGGTCCACAGCGTAGGACCGGTTGCGACTTACTGCTCTGGCTTGTGTGTAGATCATGAGCACTTTGTGCGCAAGTTGATGGGTATGCACCCCCATTTGGCTGGTACAGTCCACTTCGTAGGACTAGTGGTGGTGGCGGCTTACTGCTCTAGCTCATGCGTTGTATGTTTGAAGGATGTTTTCTTGTGTGGATGAAGTTATCTGGTGTGCTGGGGATTCTTTCGGCACTTCCGGTGGTCATCCAACTTGTTGATTGTTGGGGAGTCTTCAACCTTTACCGTTTGTCGAAAATTATTGGTCAATGTCTTGACTCTAATCCTGCCTTTTTCCACAGTTTTATCTTTTTTCTCGCGACTTTGGATTTTGGCTTTTTCAGGACTAAGCGTAAGTCTTTTTACTTTTTAGTCTCTCTTTTTTGTTACGCTGACTTTTTCGAAAAGAGAGTAAAAATGAATGGAAGAAATTTTCTTTAGGATAAAATTTATTACAACAGTTATTTTGGGGTAATATCCCTAAGACGACGGCGGACTCGAGCCGGGAGATGATCCGCGAGGGGGAAACTGTCGGTACATGTGTCTCTGAAACTCTTCCTGGCTTCGGACTGAGCCGAGATGTTCTTGCCGGAGCAGTGCCAGGTCTTGTCTCATCCCCTCCTGTATTTGACCGAAGGTCTCCAGTCGGGTCTCGAAGATATCCTATCTCAGAGACATCTGGTCGAATTGTTGGTGCATGTCGTAGATTTTGCAGTTGATGCCAACAAAGTCGTCCCGGTACTGTTGTTGCCGCTGCCGTTTCTGTTGTTGATGCTGGAACTCCGGAGGTGTCGGCAGGTCTTGCATCGCCACCAGGTCCAGGTTCATGATGAGCGATGGGTGAAGGGCCAACTGGGTTCCTTGCCGAATGAGCATCCCCATGCTAACAAGCATAGACCCGCTGATGGACTCGGGTCGAAGATCGGAGGGGATGCTCTCTCCGCCGCAACACCCCCACTTCTCAGCTAGTGGGGTGATGAGGGGACCCATGAGGATGACTCCCATAGGACGACACCCAAAATCCTTAAGGGCCTTCACGAAGAAATAGCCAGGATTGCACCGGCGCCCCTGAAGCATGCAGTGCAGGACAAACAGGTCAGGATGAGTGACCTTTCCCTAACTCTCCTTGCGCCCGTGGATGGTCCCAGCCAGCAGCTTGTGGCAAATATGGAGAGCGGGGAGGAGAGCGAACCCCTTCAGTAAGGTCGGTAGGACTGGCACTCTGGTGAGATCCTCCCACATTTCACCAGTTGTGAGGGTAGGTGGCCGCTCACAGATGGTTGTTCGATACCCTGGGGTCAGGATATCCTCGGGCTGGACGAAGCTAATGGAGACGTTGAATTCATCCAGCGTCATCGTCCGGTAGGACCTGTTCATGAAATATGAGACCATCTTGACCAGAGGGAGGCCCGGGACCATGGTGGGCAGCTCCATCAGTGTAATGGAGGTGAGGAACTTCATTACTGCCTGCGTGTACATGCGGGTGGGAGGAGGCTGCAGGAGAAAATCCCACCCGACGCTCTCAATGAACCCTCGTACATCATCTTCCCATCCAAACTCGGCGAGGATGCAGAAGTCCAACCTCAGCATAGGATGTCAGGCATAGCCCCAGATATGCTCAAGCCGAGTCTGGTGCTGAGGCGTCAACTGGGTTAGGTCTGGAGAAGACGGGGCTGCAGACGTACTTGGGCCTGAACCCCTACCCCTCTTTCTGGAAGTCTCTCCTCTATGCATTTTGATGAGAAATCACTCAAGAATGTAGGAAATATGTGGGATAATGCAGGAAAGGATGCTAAGAACCTCCCCCCAAAACCCTTATTTATAAACTCCTCGTTGCAGGTCGAGACCGCCGTCTGGGATTTCGAGATGGCGGTCTCGATTTCGCGAGACTTGGGACCGCCATCTGGAACTTCGAGATGGCGATCTCGTTTTGGTCATATGGCGAGAAGGCCTTCTCACCAAGCGAGAAGGCGGTCTCATTTTTGTCCAAAGCGAGACAACAGTCTTGAATTTTAGAGGATTTTTTTTTGAAGAAAAATAGAACCTTGTTCAAAATCATTTTATGCATGCAATGTTTTCATGTTTGATGTCCTAAAATGTTATTTCATTAGTGTTTTCAGAAGGATTAACTGGTGCGTCTTATGGAGATGGGGGTCCTCTAATGTTTGCTTTTCTGCTATATTTGGTTGTGCCGTTTTGGACTTAACGTGACTGAAGAATGAATTTTTGATTTGGTGAGCACACTTTGCCATGTTGGTGTACTTTTTCCTCTCTTTAGGGGTTTCAATCATCTTATTGATTATACGCCTCCATATTCCCAAACTAATTGTTAGAATAATGTTGTGAGGGTCAAGAGAAAAGAAGTAAAGGGGATAAGTTTAACGGCTTGTGTTTTAGATGGTTGATTTTTATTTAGAAGAGATTTTATAAGAATGGCTGGCTAGGGTTGGCCTGAGTGCTTTAGCTGTCGTCTAAGCAAACATTTTTCTTTGTAGATTTGCGTCTTAGCCTGTTTCCACTGCTTTTATGGCTAATTGATTTCCCTAGATCGCCCTTCGGGTTTTCGAACTAGGATATTGTGCTTTTGGTCCTATCTTTTGTCTAGGTTCCTTTTTTCTTTTTGGGGATCCTATTGGACCTTATTTTGTAACCCTAACTTTTGCCTAGGCTACCCTTTATTTTTGTTCGGGTGTCCTAACGGGTTGACCCTATCTTTTGCGTAGCCCCCTTAGTGGGTTTCCTACCGGGTGATTTGCCCTTTTCTTTTGGCCTTAGGTTTTGTGGGCTTTTTCTTTTCTTTTTGTTTTTACACAATATTGACGAAACACGGCTTTATTTATGATGAGGTAAAACCTTATTTTGTGCTTCTAATCAATCAGCTCGGTTATTATGGCAATGGTACACTTTGATTGTTTTTGACGCCTTTTTATTCTTCTTTTTTCTTTTTTTGTTTAGACAAGGTTATTATGAGGTCTAGACATGAAATATCAAAAAGAGAAACGAATAGTAAGAAATGTATTCTTTATTAATTAATAAGGGAATATGTGCCCAAAAGATGCCCGGGGGTCGAGCTAGCCCCGGGGGATAATCTCTAACAATCACCGGGTTTACATCCCTTAAGAAAAGAAAAAGAGCTCCTAATGACTAAGGTTGTTCGTGACGCTTGTATCCCTCCGCTTCGGAATATCTGCTTGAGGGTGCGGAGGGGAGACCTCCCATTTCTTCTTTCTGCTCGGCCCTTCGTAGGGTCATATCCTAGACCAAACTTAAAAGGGTTATCTTTGAATTCTGGGGGTTCCCTCATTCCCTGGGAATTTGCCCCCAACCCTTGGTCAGGATCGTAACCATGCTTCATCATCATGCGGGCTACCTTCGTGTTATTGGGAAGTCTCTCTACGTTGGCGATTTCGAGTGCTTGAAAAGACGTTTCAAGGGCTTCTTTAGCCGCATCCACATAATGTTGGGTAGATGGTCCACTAATCAAGATATCATCTTTTGCTTGGACCGTGACCAGTTTATCATCTACTATAAACTTGACTTTCTGGTGGAGTGTTGAAGGTACTGCCTTAGCGTCATGAATCCAAGGTCTGTCGAGGAGACAACTGTATGCTGGAGTAATGTCCATTACGTTGAAATCGATGTTGAAGATAGTGTGTCCAACTTGGATTGGCAGATTGACTTCCCCCACTACTTCCCGTTTGGATTCGTCGAAGGCTCGGACGATTGTGCTGCTTGGGCGCAAGCGGGTTCCCTAGATATTCAATTTGTCCAGTGTGCACTTGGGCATCACATTCAAGGATGACTCGTTATCCACAAGAACTTTAGCGATGAGGTACTCCTTGCACTTGATAGAGATGTGCAAGGGCTTGTTGTGGCTCGACCCCTCTAGGGGGAGTTCTTCATCTGTGAAGGTGAGGTGATCGCTTGCCGTAATGTGACCGACGATCCTCTCAACTTTTTCTTGGGATATATTGTGAGGTACATGCGCCTTGCTCAAGACCTTCATCAGGGCATTTCGATGCGGTTCTGAACTCATCGTTAAAGATAACAGAGTTATCTTTGCAGGTGTATGATTGAGTTGGTCGATAATGGAATACTCGCTTTGCCTTATAAACTGGAGTAATTCATCGGTCTCCTCCTTGGATTCTTTATTTTCTTTTTCTTCGGTCTGTTTATTTTTTCCTTTATTCTTGGGGGCATCCTCTTGCAACTCCTTGGGAGAGTAGATCCTTCCACTTCTGGTCATGCCCCCATGCCGGCTATATTGGAGATTTCCTCTTTTATTGGTGAAGATTCCCCATATCTTCACGGTACAACTTTATTTGATTCATAGGGGAAAGGACAAGGCATAAATAGTCGCACGGGCATCCTTGCCCCCTCTTCCTTATTGATTTTGAGAACCAACGACCAAGGCTGATTATCCTCTTGTGATGAATCGACCATTGGGGAGAGTTTGATTAGGAGCGATTTTCTCTCCATCCTTCTGATTTGGAAGACGTGTCAGTTAATCCTTCCTTTTTATTATCTTTTTTATTAAAAGTGAAGGAGGGGAAATTAAACATGTAAATGAATGATATGCATGCAAGTAGACAATTGTTTGAATAAAGAAATTTTATTTACTCGTAGAAAGTGTACATTCCCCTATTCCACACTACGATGCAACTTTTGACAGAAACGGAAAAACCTAAAGAAACCCACAGGCGGGTCTTGATCTCTATGTAATTCCCTTTCGGCTTCCCGGACGTGACGAGCGAGTGCTTCAGTTTGCTTTTGGACCGCCTGGCTCATATCTTCGCTGTATCTTTGAGCCTCTTTGATCTTTGCCTCTTGATGGACGACCAAGGCTTGCAGCTCGTCGAGTTTTTCAAGGGCTCAGTCTTTTTCCTGTAGTACTTGGCCATATTGAGCTAACCCATCTCTTTCTTTTCAGCGTAGCTCAGTGAGACTTCTGTTAAGCCTCTGGTTGGCCTCTCGCTCCTGGCGTATTTCAGACCGAGTCCTGGTGAGGTCTTGTAGCAACTCCTTGATCGCCTGAGCCTGCTTTTCACATTCGGCCTCAAGGCGTGCTGATTAGGAGGTTATTTCCTGAAGTTGGTTGTGCGAGCTGGTTCTAGCAGTTTTGGATGCTCGAATAACTTGCTCGTTAGAATCAGCACATTGATCCTTGAGGAGCTCTATCTCGTGGTCCTTCTTCTTGCATTGCCTCTATAGACCGTCTATGGTGAGGATAGATTCTTGCTCTCTTTCTTCAAGGGCCCTCATCTGGGCTCCCATAATTTCTATCCTCCTGGTCAAGGTGTCAACTTGGGTTTGCAGCTCTTCACTGTTTGCAAACATAACAGGTGAGGTGGATGGTTGTGACATCCCTCTACTTCTTCTCCACTCTTCGTAGTCACTAGAGGCAGCTACTCGAGCTTTTCCTAGCTCTCTATCTCCCATGAAAACTGGTTTCTCCCATGCTCTTCTTACAGCAACTGAATTAGCGACAGTGCATGGGTCTCCAAAGAAACACAGTCCTCCGAGCTCTTCCTGGGATATTGTAGTTTGAGTCCTCATGTGTTGTCTCATAGCCACCTTTGGAGAATAGGCTATGCAACCTCTGAGTCCTATCAACGGTATGCTCGGATAATCTCTACATCTAATAAGGACTGGGCCGGGTTGGAACCAAGGACATACCCAAGATATTTGGTTAACGTCCCATTATTCTATCTTGACCTTCCATTCCATGGTCGTGCGTCAGTGGAGAGGGATTTTGGAGAAGCTTCTCCAAGGATCGGGGAACATCCCCATGTGACTAGAAGCATAGAAATGTGTGATTCCCCATACAAAAAGCAGCGAAGTAGATTTAGATCAAGAGGGGGGGTGAATTGATCTTTGAAAGTTTTTCGCAAATAACAGATTATCTATTTGTAAAAATAAGATTTCAGATCTGTTCTTGAATCACAAAGCAAGCAACCAAAAATAAACGCAGCAGCAGAATTAAAATAGGAGAAAGGTTTAGAAAGATATCACCGGTGTTTATACTGGTTCACCCAATACCAGGGCTACGTCCAGTCTCCAGCCAAATTCCAGCTGGGTTCCACTAGATCAAATGTTTTACAGATTACAATCTTACACTTAATCTATCACAAGAACCAAATTCCAGTTCCTGCACCTAACCTTTCACCAAGAACCAAATTCCAGTTCTTGACAACCTCTACAACCAAATTCCAGCTGCAGAGTAACCAGTGCCCAAATTCCAGGCACCAACACCTAACCTTTCACCAAGAACCAAATTCCAGTTCTTGACAACCTCTACAACCAAATTCCAGCTGCAGAGAAACCAGTGCCCACAATTCCAGGCACCAAACAATACAAAAAGAATGTAAAGAAATGAAAAGAAGAAACTAGAATGCTCAAACCAGTTTTATGCAATTATGTAGTGTGTTTCTTCTTCAAAAGAAAGCAATTTGCCTCAAGAAAGAATTTCAAAGAACTTCACAAAAACTGGCGCGAATCTTTCTTGAAAGTGTGCTAAAGTTTGCTTGCTTGATTGCTAAAGAATGATGTTCAATTGTTGTATTTAAAATTTTCAAGCCAAACTGTTTTTATAGAAGATTTTCAAAACTGCTGGTTTAATCAATCTGTTAAAATAATCTTTTAATATGTTAAAAGTTCAGTTTTAATCTGTTAAAACTTCTTTTAATCCATTAAACCGTTCTTGATTCTTTAACAGATTTGTTTTAACTGATACGACAACGTTTATATCAATTAAAACTCTTTACAAAAAATCTTCTAATTTGATTTAATCGATTGTTTCGTGATTCAATCGATTAATATACTGCAAAACTTTCTTTGTAAAACTTTCCAAGTTATTTTAACTGATAAAAATAAGTTTTAATCGATTAAAACGATGTGTAGAAATTTTCTAAGTTGTTTTAATCGATTGAAAAATCTCTGATCGGTCATAACTCAATTCTGATCGATCATATATGATTCTGATCGGTCATAATTCAATTTTGATCGATCATCCTGAATGTCAAGTGGATTTAATCGATTAAAACCAAGTTGTATCGATTAAAATACTGCAAAAAAACTTCTCTGAACATTCTAAGTGATTTTAATCGGTTATTTCAAAACTGTATCAGTTAAAAAATTGTTTAAGAAAGCTTTTGTCAAAATACTTTGTTTTTAACTTGTTTAAACAATTTTAGAGGCATTTTGCAAAATCTTTTAAGTGAAGAAACCTTATGCAGCAGAAAAGATAAAAATGATTATACCTAAGCATAGCAGCAGACACACTAATCTCTCTACTCTTTTATCTAAGTGACTGTTGACCGCTACAAAGTTGACTTTGACTTTATCTTTGACTTCATCAAATCAACAGGATCTTTGTCAGAGTATTTCAATAAGATCTTCATCACTTATAGTCTCCCCCTATTTGATGAAGAAAAACACCACTTTGAAAAATAACTCTGCAAAAGAACTCTGCAAAAGAAGTCACTTGATAAAACAGATTAGTGAGTAATAAAGAAATGAATTATTTTCCTATTTCTCCCCCTAAATTGTTGCTTCCTAAATAAAGAATTATCTATGATCAAAAGTAAAGCAACTATTCTCCCCCTTTTGACTTCATAAAAAAAAAATAGGGAACAGAAAAGAAACAATGCAAATGTATGTAATAAGTTTTAGATTTTGAAAATTAAAAAATGAATATGATATCTTACTCATGTAAAGATCAATCAAAGTTGATTCAAATTTATCTTCATTAACACGTTTGTAATGAATACAATTAACATATGTAAAGATAAGGGAATCACGCTTTAGTAGCATGTTACAAGAACAACCATTAACTAAAGCCTTTAACTTTTCTTTCCAGAATAAAAATCGATTAAAAACAGGATAAAATCGATTAAAAAGTTCATGTTTAATGATTTTAATCGATTGAAATAAAGGTTTAATCGATTAATCTAGTGAAGGATTTTGAAAGTATGAAACATAAGTGCATTTAATCGATTAATTTGACATTTAATCGATTAAAACAGTAAAGAAAAATGTTGTATAAATTCTTTTAATCGATTTAAAAGATTTTTTATTGATTAAAACAACCAGCTTTTGAAATCTAAGTAATGTTTGATGCGAATTTATCATGCCTAATCTAGTATAAATTTTGTAAAACTGATCATCTAGAAGGATGTTTAACAATAATATCAACTACATCGATTAAATTTTAACCAATAGATCCAACAAAATCAGAATAAAATCTTATTTAGCTAATTTAACTGATGTAAGCTAGTTTATAAAGATTTTAATTGATTGATACGCTGTTTAATCGATTATTTTGTTGTGAAAAGTGTTTCCTTTAATCAATTTAATCGATTAAATCCATTTTGTATCAGCTAAAACTCTCAGGGATCTATGTTGCATTCTATCTATGCTAGTTTGTTTCGAATTTAAAACCTACATTATATTAATCAAAGCTAAAGAGATTGTGCCTGGTATATAACCAGTAAATATTACAGACCCAGAAAATTAAAATTAGCATCAAAAGAAATAAGCAATAAAAGATAAGATAAGAATGGACCCTTTTAATCCATAAATTCAATCATCCCAGTTGCCTTGGTTCCACAATAACATCTGAAACTCCTTTAGAATCATTGAAAGATCCTCTTGTTGGTTTATTGTTAAGGATGCCAGATCATCAGTATAAAATTGATTCATGTACTGCCAATAAAACACACATACCCTATGCCAATCTTTCCATTCAATTCTTGAATTTCTGTCTTAGATTTTTCTCCTTACAGTATCACCTCGTGACCTTGATGATTAACACTAATTATCAATGTTGCACAATTCCAATGAATTTCACCACGAGTCTTGAACCAATGCATGCCCAAAATTATTCCAAATATATTGCTAGGTAATACCAAGAATTTTAATGTAAACGTGTGTTCATTGAATCTCCAAGTTATCTGTTCACACTTCCTAGTAATCAACAACTTATTATCAGAAGCAACCATTACTGAAAAATCCTTGATAAACTATGTTTTTAGTTCCAACAACTTGACCCATTTGTCACTAATGAAATTATGTGTACTCCTAGAGTCTATAAGAAAAGGGACAGTCTACTTCTTAATAATTCCTTTGATTTGTAATGAATTACCACCCAGCATTCCATGTAAAGTACTAAGAGAAATGTAGACATTTGCAGCTTGAATCATGTCTATGTTGTTGTCAAAATATAGTTTGTTCTTCCTCAAAGTCCATGACTTACACTATATTGGCCTCAATTTCTTCCTTTCGAAATGGTAGTTTCTGAAAACACCTAAAGCTTCAAACTGATTGTAGAATGACTCTGCTACAAATTAACCGGAGTTGACCTTGTTTGTGTTTCCGAATTGGACCTTGTTTGCAGCAATTTATTTTCGAAAACTTTTAAAATTCCCTTTTGAAGTCTTGCAAGATGCATACCTTCTTGCAGAGACTGTGGTTTATGAATTCTCACAGATTTTTCCAGTTTAGTTTTCATACCTTTCAAAAATTCTCCCAAATCTTCCTCTTGTTGCAATCTTGATAATTCAACAATATCCTCAAAAGCACGATCATCAAATCGATATGACATATTTGTTCCCAAGATTTATTCTTGAAACTGGGTTGATGCATGCAATGTCGCTGCCATGAAAAAGCCTTTCCATCCATGGATAACAGCAACAACTTTTCCAAATCATGCCACTAGTCTAATTTCCAATTCAAAGATTTGTTCAGTCTTTGCTTTCCAATCAAAGAATTTGTGCCATTGAAAGGAAATTGGATGTTTCATAACAGACTACTCGAATTGGACATGTCTGAAACTCATTTGGCAATATTCATGATTGTCTGGCCGCAATTTATGACTGTAATGGAAGAAACTAAATTCTCTAATGTATACTACAGTGAATCAATGATATGTATGTAGCAGAGATTTGAGAGGAGATTTTGAAAATATGAAAATAGAAGAAAGATGATAAGTTGAGAACCTGGTTTGATGAAGAAACGGATTTCAAATTTTTGAAATTCAAAGAGACAAAACTGCAATGTTTCAGCTTTAACTGCAATTGTCCCCTTTACCAAAGACAGAGGCACAAATTTCTGGACGTTGGGCACATCAGCTATTTTGTTCTTGGAAAGAAGTTTGACTTGGTCAAGGAATATTTAAAAGTATTATGCAGATTTTGATTACCATAAAAACTTGGGATTTTGACTTTGATTTGCTTACCAATTTTCATTTGGATGTTATAAAACTAATTTTCAGAAACAAATTAATCGATTAACCAACCACTTAACCTATTAATTTGATCTTTAATACTAGGTTTGAAAATACTACAGTGAAATAATCGATTAATTCATAAAGGAATCGATTAGTCTTATACATAATGAAATTAATAAAATGATAACAGAATTTAAATCGATTAAAATGAAAAAGAATCGATTAATTTTGACATCTTAGTGTTTTTAGTTGATATAAATTCTTTTTAATCGATTAAAACAGCTAAACTCAAATCCTGAGACATTTTAATCGATTAATTCGACATTTCAATCGATTAAAACGGTACGGACAGATTTTCTGATATCCTCTGTAAGTTATTTTAATCGATTAATACTGTTTTATATCAATTAAAACATTCAGTTAATGAAATAAGAACCTGATTTGCAGTTTTGAATACCAAGGGACTTACAGATTTTGTTCCTGCAAAACAAATTTAACATGTTTCTGGTACCCTTTTATAATTACTGGGTCCAATCAGGTTATTTGAAATGACTATAACTTTGGAATCCATTTCATTCTACCTTTAGGAATAACATACTTTTTAATTCTACAGTATTTTACTGAATGGCCTCTTTTCATGCAGTAAAAACATTTAATCACAGAGTATGATTTCCTATTTACATTTGTTTTTCTGACTTTCATCCTAGATTTAAATCCTATGCCAGATTTGTCAAAAATTAGTTTTTGTGACCCAAGTAAAACGTCAAGATTAGCTTGACCTTGTGTAAATCTTGAAACGGTTTGTGATAAAAAATCAATTTTCTTTTGTAATTCTGAACAATTATTATAGGTTTTATTACATGCACAATCAGAATTATCATGAATTAATTTTAAGAAATCACAATCAGTTTCATCTTCAAGAATTCTCTTTTCAAGAGAGTCTACTTTATTTACTAGCCAATTATTCAATCCTTTTAGCCTATCATTTTCTTTTTGTAGTTTCTTAGCTTCTTCATGCATTTCATTAAATGCTTCTTGTAATGAATTATAATCCACTAAGTTTGAAGAAGAATTAGAACTTACACTGCTGGATTGAAGGTTTTGATTTGCCATTAGACACAGGTTGGCTTCTTCATTATCAGAATTGTCTGTTGATGAAGTGTCATTGTCATCCCATGCTACATAGGCTCTTTTTACATCTGCTGTCCCTTCATGAGTAACCTCAAGAACATCCCACATCTCCTTGGCAGATTTGCATTGGGAGACCCTGAAAAACTCATCCATGTTAAGTGCAGAAGTAATTATATTTTTAGCAATACAATCATCCTGGATTAATTTCTTTTCACAGTCATTTAAGCTAGACCAATCTTTGTTAATGATATCAGTTTCTTGTTCAATGATATTCCAAACATTTATACTAACAGATTCAATAAAGATCTTCATCCTAATTTTCCAAAAAGGATAATCTGTTCCACAAAACAGTGGAGGTCTGTTAATAGAAGCTCCCTCAGAAAATGGTAATTTGTTTTCAGCCATGGATCGAAGAACTTGAATAACTTTCAAGCACCTCGCTCTGATGTCAATTGTTAGAAAAGTAGATTTAGATCAAGAGGGGGGGTGAATTGATCTTTGAAAGTTTTTCGCAAATAACATATTATCTATTTGTAAAAATAAGATTTCAGATCTGTTCTTGAATCACAAAGCAAGCAACCAAAAATAAACGCAGCAGCAGAATTAAAATAGGAGAAAGGTTTAGAAAGATATCACCGGTGTTTATACTGGTTCACCCAATACCAGGGCTACGTCCAGTCTCCAGCCAAATTCCAGCTGGGTTCCACTAGATCAAATGTTTTACAGATTACAATCTTACACTTAATCTATCACAAGAACCAAATTCCAGTTCCTGCACCTAACCTTTCACCAAGAACCAAATTCCAGTTCTTGACAACCTCTACAACCAAATTCCAGCTGCAGAGTAACCAGTGCCCAAATTCCAGGCACCAACACCTAACCTTTCACCAAGAACCAAATTTCAGTTCTTGACAACCTCTACAACCAAATTCCAGCTGCAGAGAAACCAGTGCCCACAATTCCAGGCACCAAACAATACAAAAAGAATGTAAAGAAATGAAAAGAAGAAACTAGAATGCTCAAACCAGTTTTATACAATTCTGTAGTGTGTTTCTTCTTCAAAAGAAAGCAATTTACCTCAAGAAAGAATTTCAAAGAACTTCACAAAAACTGGCGCGAATCTTTCTTGAAAGTGTGCTAAAGTTTGCTTGCTTGATTGCTAAAGAATGATGTTCAATTGTTGTATTTAAAATTTTCAAGCCAAACTGTTTTTATAGAAGATTTTCAAAACTCGTTGGTTTAATCAATCTGTTAAAATAATCTTTTAATCTGTTAAAAGTTCAGTTTTAATCTGTTAAAACTTCTTTTAATCCATTAAACCGTTCTTGATTCTTTAACAGATTTGTTTTAACTCGATACGACAACGTTTATATCAATTAAAACTCTTTACAAAAAACCTTCTAATTTGATTTAATCGATTGTTTCGTGATTCAATCGATTAATATACTACAAAACTTTCTTTGTAAAACTTTCCAAAGTTATTTTAACTGATAAAAATAAGTTTTAATCGATTAAAACATTGTGTAGAAATTTTCTAAGTTGTTTTAATCGATTGAAACGTGTTTTAATCGATTGAAAAAATCTCTGATCGGTCATAACTCAATTCTGATCGATCATATCTGATTCTGATCAGTCATAATTCAATTTTGGTTGATCATCCTAAATGTTAAGTGGATTTAATCGATTAAAACCAAGTTGTATCGATTAAAATACTGCAAAAACACTTCTCTGAACATTCTAAGTGATTTTAATCGGTTATTTCAAAACTGTATCAGTTAAAAAATTGCTTAAGAAAGCTTTTGTCAAAATACTTTGTTTTTAACTTGTTTAAACGATTTTAGAGGCATTTTGCAAAATCTTTTAAGTTAAGAAACCTCATGCAGCAGAAAAGATAAAAATGATTATACCTAAGCATAGCAGTGGACACACTAATCTCTCTACTCTTTTATCTAAGTGACTGTTGACCGCTACAAAGTTGACTTTGACTTTATCTTTGACTTCATAAAATCAACATGATCTTTGTCAGAGTATTTCAATAAGATCTTCATTACTTACAGAACTATGATAAACATAGGATCGACACATATTTTCCGCAGGTCGAGAATCCGTCCATAGGATTTTTCGAAGTTGGAGCGGACCTCTGGTGGCATCAAAGCGCAAAGTCGTTCTAGTTTCCCAGTGTGGTATCGGGGAATGTCCACTTTCTTCATTTGTCTACTAGTCCCCTCTATTTTTTAAAACCAAAATGCATGCTGATGAATATGATGTTTGTTGTAGGTATGCATGGAGTGTTTGTTTTTCCTATTTATTTATCATGTTTTGTTTCTACATGATGTATGTATATATTTTTTTGAACTATCTATATGGATGAATTTGATGTTTTATGAACAAGGTCCCATTTTTATTTGATTGGGTTTTGATATATATATATATATATATATATATATATATATATATTTGTTTTATTTTATAGCCTTTTATCTCTTCGTTCAGAATGCGTGGCTACTTAGCTTACAAAGAACCTGAAACCAGGCTAGCTAAAAGGCAGACTGTCCGAGATAAAATGGTTTATTGCGAAAGGATAACGTTTAACGTCCCTTATCTCTTCTGTTGGACTGCGTGGCTACTTAGCGTACAAAGAACCTGAAACCAGGCTAGCTAAAAGGCAGACTGTCCGAGATAAGGGTGTTTATTGCGAAAATATTTTTGTGGTTTTTCTGTTTTTATCTATTGTTTGGTTATGCTATGCAATCAAATGCAACAAACAAATGCACACACAATTCACTCATCCGTGAACGCGTAAGAAGACGTTTTAATCACGAGGTAGGATTTTCCTGCAGAACAATGCGTTGGCAAAGGTAGGTTCTAACTGTTCTCACCAAGGCTTAGGCCCCCAAGGTGCCCCCATTATAGGGTCCCCACTCTCCAGCCTTCTGACCATGCTTAGCACTAAGGCCATAGTCAGTCTTTGTGCCAAAAGAGGAAGGTTATCACCTTGAGTGGTGGTTTCCGATCATACTGGTGGGCTGCATGGCCCTCATTATGGCAAATCGTACCTGTCACCCACTCCCTATGGATTTCTCACTTGCCCCCAGGTATAGAGGGAACTGTTGTGTGTAAAGGTTTGTGTACAGTTTTTATTTCAAACAATTACGTAAAATAAACAAACAGTTATTAAAGCCAAATAAATAAACATGTTATAAAACAAGGTGGGGTAAAAGCGAAATTTCTAAGTTTATTTATTAAACTGGCCCATCACTAAATGGGATTAACTCTCTAGACTTCC
Source organism: Sphenostylis stenocarpa (assembly GCA_963425845.1). Lineage (NCBI taxonomy): Eukaryota > Viridiplantae > Streptophyta > Magnoliopsida > Fabales > Fabaceae > Sphenostylis > Sphenostylis stenocarpa. The sequence continues at coordinate 54,717,954 of OY731400.1, read as the reverse complement.
CCAGTGGAGTCCCCATCTATCGTCGCCATCAAAATAGGCGGTCGGAGCGACGTAATGGTTCCGACTTCCCGTTTTCGCATTTTGGATGGGTGGTGTTACAACGCCTCTAGTTTGTCCGATAACCGGACTAGACCTAAGGGCGATGTTTTCGAAAGGGTGCTTTTAGGTTGTCCGATAACCGAGCTGGACCTAAAAGCGGATTTTTAAAGGGGTTCTTATGGAGTCGCCACCGATGTTTTTACCAGAAACATCAAAAAAGGAAAAAGAAAGTGTTGGTTTATTAAGAAAAACCAACTTTGACCATTATAATCAGAGTTGGGTAAGGGAGTTAGTTACATGTAGGGAAGGCATTAGCTTCCCTACGACGCCCCTTTCGGGTTCCCTATGATAGGTCGGTTATTTCGTAAAAAAATTAAAAATGACGTTTTTACCCTTTTATTTGCGGAATTAAAGTATGACGACTACATGACCCTAATTAATGCATATATAAATGATAAAGCGGTAAAAGAGAGAGAGAGAGAGAGAGAGAGAGAGAGAGAGTAAAGAAACCTTCGGAGCAAGCTTTGATTAATTCTTTAAAAGGTAGGGTGCGTTTTGGCAGCCCTTTGCTCTTACAACGTCGAATTCTCTCTCGAAACTCTATAAAAAATCTCTTAAAGACACTCAGAAAACTCCGGAAATGTTTCGGAGAGGCACTAGAAGAAGAATTCTAAGAAATGGTAGAAGGAGAAGTGGAAGAGTTGTGTGAAATGAAGGGGGGAGCGCCCCCCTTTTATAGGGATTCGCACCTGTCAGGTCGAGACCGCCATCTCGCTTGGCAAGGTCGAGACGACGGTCTCGTTTTTTACAAATGGCGAGACCGCCGTCTCATCAATTGAGACGGCGGTATCGATTTTCCAATTGACGAGAGGGCCGTCTCGCCAAAAGGGAAGGCGGTCTCGCCAATGGCAAGTGGCAAGATGACTGTCTCGCCAAACGAGACGGCCGTCTCGACTTTGCCATTCAGCAAGACAGCGGTCCCGAAAAGCAAGATGGCGGTCTCGACCCTTAAGGTGGGAATCCTTATTTTTTGTATAGAAAAACTTTCCTAGTCTAATATGGGGCCTAATAGTCTCTCCTAGTGGCTTTTTAGGCCTTGCCCATCTTCGATTTGGAGATATTCTGCTCTTTATTTTGAGGCCGAGCAAGATTTGGGGTCTACAATGGAGCATCCATTTGGTAGTGTAATACAATGATGAGGGTGGGAAAGAATGAAAATGAATGATATGAGAATGGGATCGATAAAAAAAATAGAAAATCAGAACCAATAAAAAAAAAGTTGAATTTCGCCAATGATAAGCGATACCAAAAAGCAAAAGGAAACATAATTTGAAACCTAGTCACTATTAATCTAACAATGTAAAAAAATGATAAGATGGTTTGATTAATTGGTTTTAGTTGAACATGTAACTCTGCAGTTGATCTGCTCTCTTGAGATATGAAACACTAAGCACTTGAAAGATAATGGGGTTCCTAGATGTGGAAAAGAGCAGTGAGAGCTTGGGTAATGACCCTGAAGGCGAGGATGCCACTTTGGAAACACCAGTACAAGCAACATCTTTAGTCTTGGCTAATGTTGTTTCAGTGCCAGAATTCCCAACGTGACCAAGCTTCAAGTAAACAATTTTTTTCCCACATGACCGACCATACATAAAAAAAAAATAGCGACAAAATCTTCCATAAAATTTTATATTATGACCAAAACTTGACCAACTCTTTTGTTCATTTTTAATTAATTTTGAATTATCACAGAAATAGAGGTGCACATGTAATAGGAAAAAGGGTGAAGCATTCAATTATAGTAAATCTAATTCATTCAAATGTGAACCCTTGCACTTAACCACCACGTCCGCTGAAACATGAAGTAAAATTGAAAATAGAGAAAACTTGGAACAAAAGTGTTCTTACCGAGCTAAAGATGATTGATAAGACGTTCGTCGAGCTAAAAAGGATCAGCAAGACAGGAAGATGAAGTCGGTTGGCCGATATTCGAACCAGTTTTGAAGACGATCTCTGGGAAAGCGTAAAGGCCCACCTGCAAAAGACATTATGATGCTTAAGTCAACTTTTAGATAAGAGATTGATGTATATGAGAATGAATTATGAGGTGAGATTTACTCCCTGATTAGATCCCTTTATATAGTATTCAAAAGATAATAATAGGCTGAAATATAATTAACTGATAGACCATAAAATAATAACTAATATAAGATATTATAACAGAATAAAGATAATTAATAACAAAATAAATAAAAATAGTTTCTTTAATAGATTTGGACTGATAAGCATGGTTAAGTGACCCAATAGTTTTGGACTGGTAGGTATATAAGCCCTCAAGCTCGGAGGATGAAGGTTGAACGAGTTTTTTGGCTTAGAAGGATGACCTCTTAATAGATGACCTTAATAAAATATTGGGAATTTGAAGAGATGTTATTTTTTGAAAAATTTACTTTCCCATTTCTCATTTTCACATTTATCTCATTTTCACATTTCTCTTCTTTTTCACACTTCTCTTCCCTCATTTTGCTTGGGCATTCCTTCATCTTTGAGTCTTATTTCTGTGTATCCACTGCATTAATAGGTACGTTCTTGATAGTTTTACAATATGTCCGGTTTAAATGCTACTAAACTTGATGTTGTATCTGTGAGAAAGATGCTAACAACTTTAGGGTTGATAAGTAGTTTTGATGAGGAACACACCATTTTTGTGTCTATAGAAAACGTTCCAGTGATGGGGGCTACCGAAGTTATTGGTGAAGTTTCTTCAGAGAGGAGACAAACCAATTATTCTCAACCTAAGAAGAAAGTCCCCTCTAATCCTGTCAAGAAAACAAGTAGGACATCTAAGAATATGGGTAATCGTACAAATCATCTGCGCATTACTTCCCCCGAATATTCCTAGGTTTCTGATGTTGTAGATTCTTATACTTATGAGTTTTTATCCCCTTTTTCTGTTATTGGTTTGTGTCAATACATCAATATTCTTTCAGAGGATAATCTAAAGTTATTGGTAGGAAAGCATTGTTCGCCTTTGAACCGATAATACCAGAGTTGTTTGGACGAGTTCTTTTTTTTCCTACAAATGTTAGTTTAAAAATTTGGATATAAGCCTCCCATTTAGCGACTTTGAATGCTCCATGTTAACCAAGTTAAATGTAGCACCTACCCAACTTCATCCCAATAGTTTGGCTTTTCTTAAGGTCTTTCTGATTTTGTGTTCTCTGTTGAGTATTGAGCCCACTGTAAACAAATTTTCGTATTTTTATCAAGTGAAGTATGGTAGCGAGATTGGTTGAATATCCCTAATTGATGCTCAGTATGGTGGTATTTTCACTATTTTCACCCAATCGTTCAAGGGTTTTAAGTCTCGCTTTTTTTGAGTAAGGTGCTCTCCATCTGATTCCTCAAAGGGCCTACTACGTTATCCCGACGATACTCCTTGCTTTCCATTGTTTTGGCAACGAGCTCCACTTAAGTTTAAATCTCGGGCAGAACATTTATTGTCTCCTTCCGAGAAAGAAGATATTGAAATTAATAAAATGAATTCCTCATCCTATGAACTTTAGAGCCTTAATAAATGTTTCTTTGGCTAATAATCAACTTTCTATGTTTGTAGGTAGCTTTTACTAGTTTTCTTTCACAAGGCTCATTTTTTTTACCTGTATATTTTTGCAGAGGTTATGGGACCTAAGTTCGATTATAAAAAGATGAGGGAAGAACTTGGTCACGTACCAATTAGTCCTCGGCTAGACCAGCCGGGGGCATCCAAGCGTCAACAAGTAGTGTGATTATCTTCCCCTACTCCCTCCGAACTTTACTACGTGGACTTGGAGAACATTCCTGATGAACAACCACCCATAACACATCTTTCGCCAGTTTCCAAGCTTTCTCCTAGTACTTCGGGAGTTATTATTAGAGGTCAAGAGGGCCTTGCTCGAAGGTTGGATCATGTGTCCTAAACTTCTGACGTTAAGTCCTTGTGGCATACATCTCTTACTATCGATCAACTTCCTATCCTCAATGTACCATTGTGGTTTGATTCTGACATCATGAATCATGTGGGTTTTGAGGGTAACTTAGAATCTACTAAGGTGATGATGTTCCGGTGTTTGTCTATAGTCCGTCATTTGAGTACATCATCGACCATGACTTGTGGTGATAAGGAAAAAATATTGAAGAAAGATTTGGCTGAGTTACAACAAGTTAGAATCGCG
>OY731400.1:54692163-54713601 GCA_963425845.1 Sphenostylis stenocarpa | reverse complement strand
CAATAAACTTGTTGTGTTTAAACCAAACTACCTTCACAAAGATTAAATAAAGATAACTCATTCTTCCAAAAGAAAGTAAGTTTTGCGAAAAAGTTTTAAAGTTCAATTCACCCCCCCTCTTGAACTCAACCATTAATTCTTTCATTGTAGACCCCTAATTTTGCCCGGCCTCTCAATAAAGGCTAAAGAGACTTCCTACAACAAGATAAAAGCTCGCCTGACATCTCAATAAAGGCCAAGAAGACTTCCTATATGAAGATAAAGCTTGAACGGGCATCTATCGGCATCAACCGACGTCCGAATAAAGAAAGGAAAGCTTCCCAGGGGTCCCAGAACACAAAAGCTGGCCAAAACAGGTTGAGACGGCCGTCCCAAATGTGGGACGGCCGTCCCAAGCTTCCCTGGCCAGGTGGGACGGCCGTCCCAAGTGAGACTGCCCGTCCCACACTTCAAGGGGTGGACCCAAGTGTAAAAAATTCAATTGGGACGGCCGTCCCAACCCAGATGGCCATCCCAAATTGCCAGGCTGCGAAAAACTATAAATAGGAGGCTCATTTGCCACTGTTTTACACACCAGACAACTCCCAGTACTTGTCTTTTCTCTTCCTTCTTCGAATGAACTCTCTGATTGCCTTAATAACGTAACAATCAGTTAAGGAATCATATTCCAGCATTCGATTCTTCTGTAAAAATTTAGTCGAGTCGATCTTGTATTCGGAGAGGAGAGTCTTTGTAGAGCGGGGGATTGCCAAAACGCATCCTCAAAGTTAAAGATTCATAATACAAAGCTTGCTACGGAGGTTCTTTTCATTTCTCTTCTCTTTTACTGCTTTATTTATTGCTTTATGTATGCAATATGAAATAAAGTCATGTAGATAGCCATTTTTAATATTATGCAATAAAATAGGGTAATCGCGTAATTTCTCGTAATCTTCACTTAAATGAATTAATCCGTCATAGGGAACCCGAAAGGGGCGTTGTGGGGTGCTAGCACCTTCCCCACACGTAACTAACTCCCTTACCCAACTCTGGTTATAATGGCCAAGTTTGGTTTTTATTAAAATCAACGCCTTTTTATCCTTTTCCAATGTTTACGGTCAAAACATTGGTGGCGACTCCATAAGAACCCCTTTTTGAAAACCTTGCTTTTATTAGAGGATAGTTCAGTTGTTGAGCACCTCAGAAGCAATGAACATAATTTTTAACATAAAACGCGAGTCTAAACCATCTTTTCGCGACCGCTTGCATAAACGTTCGAGATGTCCTAGGACGTCGGAACGGATGGCGGCGACAGATGGCGACTCCACTGGGGAAGCTAGAGAGTTGATCCCATTTAGTGATGGATAAAATTCAAACTAAGTAAAGATTTGAAATTACGCCTTTACCCTTTTCCGTATGTTTTATTGTATGGCTTTAATAAATTGTTGTATGATTATTTTCTGCAAATTGTCTGAAATATAAGTTGCACACAAAAAACCCTTGCACACAACAGTCCCTCTATACCCGGGGGCAAGAGTGAATACCTATAGGGAGTGGGTGGCAGATACGACCGGCTTGTTGGCACACGGGGCTACAACCGTTGTCAGAAACCACCAACTCAAGGTGATAACTCTCTTCTTTTGGTCTAAGGATGTCGACACGGAGTTCCGTGCATGACCCGAGGACTGAGAGATTGAGAGGTCCCTATAATGGGGGCACCTTGGGGACCTTTGGCCTTGGTGAGAACAGTTTAGAACCACCTAAACCAAGCACGTTTCTGCAGGAAAACCCCACCTCGAAAATAAGCATGGCTCTGCTCGCGGATGTATGAATTGTGTGTGCATTCGTTTGCTGCATTTGTATTGATGCATTAGCATAGGGTAATCATACAACAAACAAAATAGTGAAAAAACCTAAAAATCATAAAAGTGATAAGATAAACCAACTTTATCTCGGACAGTCTTCAGTTAAGCTAGCCTGGTTTCAGGTTCTTTGTAAGCTAAGTAGCGACGTTGACCGACAGAAGAGATAAAGGGTCATAAAAAATGTAAAAACGAATGAAAGCCATTAAAATTCTTTTTTATAATAAAAATATTCTGGGAAAAGTCGTATCATTCATACCACATCATCCAATAAGTGGTAAAACTAAGAAAAAAAATAAATGCACTAACAAAAGTATGCATGCACATCATTTTAATAAACCTCCAAAAAATAGGTTTTAGGAGCGTCTTTTGGGAAAATTACTGGGTCAAATCCCCTTTGGGATTTGCAATTTGGTTCTTCACCCTTTTCTCTTCGTTTTGACATGCTGTGCGTCCAAATCGGATAACCCAGTCAAAAGTTATTCCACTTTCAATATCTGTTGTCATAAAAAATATTTTTGTAGTGCATGCATAAAGCACATTCATTCTAGGATGCATTAGATATCCTTAGACCATAGCGAAAGAGACCCAAGTGCGTTTATCACCTTCCTAGAAGAGATAAGTGGCTAAAGTATGTTGACAACCTTTTTTTTTTTTTAAAAAGGAACCATCACACCAAGGTGGGTATGGTACTCCCTAAAGCATAAGCTTTTAGGGAAACACCAAAGCTATGGTCTAAGGCATATCTATCTATCCCACACTGATAATTTATAATAAAAAAATATAATAAATCTTTAAATCATTTAGAAAGTGGCTGGTCTTCTACCTGTTCTCACTCGCGCTCAAAAAGCCAAGAAGATGGAGCAATTAGAGGAGCAGAACCGTATGCTCATCGCTGAGCTTAATGTCATAAAGGAACAAATAGCGCAGTTGACGGAGCTAATGTATCAGCAATGCTTCCACAATACGGTCTCTGAGCAACGAATTTCTGCCCTAGAAGAGAAATTAAGGGCATTAGAGAGATACAACTTTGATCTAAAGGAGGTAACCGATGTACACCTTGACAAAAATACTCAATCCCCTCCCAAGTTTAAGAAATCCCACGCATCATTCAAGAAGCCCTTTGGCAAGAAAAAGGAGGGAAGTGTAAACGCCATGAACTTTACTACTCTTTCTTCCTCCTCGCCATCAGCTGGACAGTCACGCAGACAAGAGAAGAAATTCACTCCCATCCCAATCTCTTATGCGAGTCTGCTGCCAAGGCTTTTAGAGGCCAAGCTCTTAACACGTATCTCCCCAAAGAAGAAAGATCCACCTTACCCCGGTTGGTACAAACTCAACGAAAAATGTGATTACCACTCAGGTGCTCTTGGGCATTCCGTGGATAATTGCATCAACCTGAAATATAGGGTTCAAGAATTATTGAATGCCGGGTGGATTACTTTCGATGCTCCCGACCCAAATGTAAACATCAAGCCTCTATCGCAGCCAGAATAGTGAACATTGGTAGAGAAGGCCAGCTAACTAGGTCTCCTCATTTTGTGCATCTTTTGGTTAAAAAAAATATAATAATAAATAATAAAAGCTTTCGATGCATCTCTCGTGGTCTCTATCCATGGCCGCGAGATCTTTTGATTAAAGGGACTCTGTATATATTTCTCTTTTCATCAATACAATGAGGCATTTTTCATAATATTCATATGCTTCTCATTCTTTTCTCTCTCATTCCAAAATAATTAAATAAAATCTAAACCCGAATAAGGACCATATAAACAGTCATGTCTGTGATTGAAAACTCTCTGCGGGATCTGAAAGCCGAAGGCGAATGGATTGAGTCAGACAGTGAGGAGGGGACCATTTCCCCGGACATGCAAAGACTGTTGGAGAAAAGAAGCTTAATTGATACAGCCCCATCAGAAAAAACTGAGGCCATCAATCTGGGACAAGGAGATAATAAGAAAGAAGTAAATGTCGATACCCAAATTGATAATGTCAGGGAAGGGGCAATAACACCTTTGTGTTTATTCATGCCTCATCTTTCCCTTATACATCGGCTAAAGCTGTACCGTGGATATGCATACAAGAATCTTCCATTAATAAAGATATCTCCAATATAGCCGGCATTGGGGGCACGGCGAGAAGCAAAAGAATTTATTCACCCAAGGAGCTACAAGATAATGCTCCTAAAAACAAAAGAAAAATAAAGAAACCGAAGAGGAAAAGGAAAAAAGAATCCAAGGGGAAGATTGAGCAGACCTTGGATTCACAGTGCTAGGGCAGTTTCTTCAACGCTCCACCGAAAATCAAATTCGTGGTAGGCGACAAGTTGATCATGGTTCAAGCTAAAGAATACATTCGAATCAGTAAGTCATCCACCATACCTTAAATGGATGCGGTTGAAGAGGACATTTGAAAATATGGAAAGACTTCCTAGCAGTTTAAAAGTGGCCCATATAATGAAGAGATATGGATACAGCCCAGACAAGGGCTTGGAAAGGATGCTCAAGGAATAAGAGAGCCACCAGATTTTAAGGATAACCCTTTAAAGAACAACCCTACAAAAGGACAAGTCGTACGATGAAAAGGGAAGTCTCCCCTCCGTACCTTAAAAAGACGATCTTCCAAAAAGGAGGGATATTAGCATCAAGGGTAGCATTAGTCATTAGATGTCCTTCTTCTAATTCTAAAGGATGTAAACCCAATGACTATTAGAGATCACTCCTTGGGGTGTGCCTGACCCCCGAGCATCTTTAGGGCACGCATTTCCCTTTGGATTACAAAAGAATGCTATTCTTACTATCTGCTTCTTTTCTCGCTAATCATATCTATACCTCATAAATAACCATGTTTAGACAAACGTTTTGTTCCAAACGCCATAGACAAAATGAAGCCAAAGTTAACATGGTTGATTAGTTAGAGACACGAATAAGAAAATCGTGTTTCGACAATATTTTGAGAAAAGAAATTATTATTAAAAGAAGCCTGTCAAGGTCAAAGGGCCAAGACAAAAAGATAAAAGGGCAAAATCCTAGGCTGAAAACCCAAAAGGGTGAACTAGGAAAGTTAATTAGTCACAAATAGGCGCCAGAGTATTCATTTGAAGACGCCACCTCATAAAAATAAAATGTTTGTTTAAACTAGCCTAAACACCGACCAACCTTGGCTAGCCATTCTTACAAAAACTATTATTTCAAAAAAAATCTCACTAAAACACAAGCCTTTGCAATAAATCCCTTTCCTTCTCTTCTCTTGACCATTTCACTATAAAGCATTCAAATAATAAAGGGGAATGTGGAAACATAGTGATCAATAGGAGGGTTGAAATCCCTAAGGAAAGGAAGAAGGGCATTTACATGACAATTGCTCTACATTCAAAATGATTACTCTTCGGTTATAGCAAAGATCCGAGACGGCAAATCGGTACAGCTAATCATGTTGACAAAAGCACATGATGATGGAAGTAAACTTAACAGAAGCTGAATGGGTTCAAAGACGATATGACCAGCTAAACCTTATTGAAGAAAAACAGCTGAATATGATATGTCATGGACAAGCCTATCAAAGGAAAATAAAAAAAAGGCTTACAAAAAAGGTCAACCCTCATATTTACCATAAGAAGGATTCAATGGTAAATAAGTTGCTTCCAGCCCAGAAGAATAAAATTGGAAAATGGGCAGTGAACTATGAAAGACCCTTTGCGGTCAAGTGAGCTTTCTCGGGAGGGGCTCTTATCCTCACCAATATGGATGGAGAGGAGCTTCGACACCCAATCAATTCTGACGCGGTGAAGAAGTATTATGCTTGAAGACATTGCTCAAGACCCGTCAGGAATGAAAACCCGCAAAGGGCATCCCTGGGCAAAAGATAGGGTTTATATCCCTCGCTAGGATACGTCCTAGGCAAAAAGTAGAGGTAAAAAAAAAAGAGAGAAAAAAAAAACTAACTAAGAGCAATGGTTACCTCAGTCAAAAACCGAAAGGCGGCTAAGGTAACATTCTTCCAAGAGCAAGCAGTCTGCATAGTCTTCACTCTGAGCTCAGGCATCTCAACTACAACAATTAGGAGAACTAGGGGGCAGATATCATAGACATGACTGTATAAGCCTAAACAGTACAACCAACCCTGACCACCCATTCTTCTAAATACCTTTTGAAATCCTTCTATAAAAGAAATAAACTTTTGCTCATTTATCAATAAAATTCCCTTTCATTTCCTTTCTCTTGACCAAATATTATGGAAATGCCTCTTTATTGATAAATCATAAATATGCACAAAGACCTTTAATCAAAGATCAAGCATGCATCTAAAAAGGGGAAGCATAAAAAATAATAATAAAGGAATAAAAGCCTGCTGTCGCCGCCGTCAAAAAGAGGCAGTCGGAGCGACGCGATGGTTCCGACTTTCCAATTTTCACGTTTTTATGGGTGTGGTTACAACGCCTTTAGGTTGTCCGATAACCAGGCTGAACCTAGGGGCGAGGTTTTCAAAAAAGTGTTCTTGGATTGTCCGATAACCGGGCTAACCCAAGAACTAACTTTGAAGGGTTCTTATGGAGTCGCCACCGATGTTTTTACCGGAAACATCGGTAAAGGAAAAAAGAAGGCAATGGTTTTCGAAAAACCAACTTTGGCCATTATAACCAGAGTCGGGTAAGGGAGTTAGTTACGTGTGGGGAAGGTATTAGCACCCCCACAACGCCCCTTTCGAGTTCCCTATGATGGACTATTCTTAAAATAAAGACGATAAAATTATGCTTCTACCCTATTTATTTATTACAGAATTTAAATAGTTATCTACATGATCCTAATATCTAATGCATACAAGGAAAACAGTAAAAGAAAGTGATAAAAGAGGAAAGATATGAAGGAGAACCTCCAAAGCGAGCTTTTATAAATGTTGAACTTGAGGACACTTTTTGGCAGTCCCCGCACTCTACAGAGACACTCCTCTCTCGATCAAAAAATAAAGGTGTCACCCTACCGAGGGCCGGATGTCTCAAAAAAAGAGGACATCCTTAACCGATTTCTACCTTAACGGAAATCGGAAGGCTCACTCGAACTCTGGAAAAATACTCAGAGTCACTCTAAAGTGCCAAGAGGCTTCCTAGAGAGTGGTAGGAGTGAATGGTGTGTGTGTAAATGGGTGGAATGAGGCTCCTATTTATAGGAAAAAAGTGCTAGGTCGGGAAGGCCTTCTCGCCATTCGGGAAGGCCTTCTCGCCCTTACTATTTGGGAAGGCCTTCTCGCCGGAATTATTTTTATTTTATTTTATTTTTTGTACAGAAAAGCCTTCCTACTCTAATATGGGGCCTAATAGTCTCTCCTATTGGCTTTTTAGGCTTTGTTCATCTTTGAATAGGAGGTCTTCTGCTATTATTTTGAGCTCGGGCAAGATTAGGGGTCTACAGCTGCCCCCCCTTTACCCGACTAGTCGATTGCTGGCTTGTTGTACCAAGAAGATCGACTGGAGGGTAAAGGAGTTGACCCTCCTGCCCGGTTTCCCTTCAGATGCTCCGTCTTTACGGCGGATGATCTTCTGGGGAAATGTTGTGCGCTTCTGGGATGCTCCTTCTGACGGTAGCTGACCCCTTCGGCTGATGAGTACGAACCCCCATCTGGTTTGACGAGTATGAACCCCCATTCGGTAAGCCCCCTCTTGTAAGACCCGATGAGTATACACCCCTATCTGGTGTTTGACGAGTATGAACCCCCGTCTGGTAAGCCCCCTTTGTAAGGCCTGATGAGTATACACCCCCATTTGGTGTTAAGCCTTCGGATGCTCCATCTTGCGGTAGCTGATCCTTTGGCCGTGGTGGCGGCTTACTGCTCTAGCTCATGCGCCAACTCCATGGGGAGTGATTTTTGTTTTGGTAAATGTTTTTGGACCTTTCTGGTAAAGTCTTCCAGTGTACCGGGGATTTCTTTGTTTTTTGGCTTTTCCTGATAGCCATCCAGCTTGTTGTTTGCTGGGGATTCTTTGTTTTTGATCCTTTGGTAGTGGTCATCCGACTTTGCTGGTTGTCGGGGATTTTTGATGAGTACCTCTTAGGTAGGCAGAAATCCTCTAGGGATTTGCTGATCTTGGTGACACCTCTTGAGTAGGCGGATATCCATTTGAAAATTTGTTGATTTTGATGGTGCCTCTGAGCAGGCAGATACTCCATTGAGTTTCTAGTAATGCCTCTGAGTAGGCAGATGCTTCATCGGAAGTGAAGACTTTTGGCTGCATTTGTTTTGCCTCTGACTAGGCTGATATTCCCCTATGGGGATGCTGGCTCTTGCTTGCCAGGTCTTGCCTATGTGTAGGCAAATGACATTCTGAGGATGAATCTGAAGTTTTTCCTTTGCAGTAGGCTCACTGGGGATGATCTTTCTTTTTTATTGATCCACCGGGGAATTGGTTGACTTCCCGGGGGTCAGATTTTGGTAGCCCCTTTGGGGGAATGGAATCTTGGCTCCTTAATTGATGTGGGTGCGAGCTAACTTTTGTGGTGCTCTTATTCTGTTGAAGGAATGGAATTTCCAATTCCTTCTTTTTGATTTTTTCTTTTTCTGAGGTGACCCACTTAGGGAGCAAGGATTTTCATTTGATTTCTCCTTTTTCCGCGATTTATCTCTTTTTTTCGCGATTTGAAATTTGGCTTTTTCGGGATAGTGAGTAAGCTTTTTTACTTTTTAGTCTCTTTTTATTACACTGACTTTTTTCCTTCTTTTTGGGAGGTCCATTAGGGATGAAGTTTTCTTTCTTTGGTGATCCACCAGGGAATTAGTTGACTCCCTGGGGATCTTATTTTTCTTTTCTAGGGATGGAGTCTTGGCTCCTTGATTGATGTTGATGCGATTTAAACTTGTGAAGCTCTTATTCCACTGGAGAATGGGAATTTCTGATTCTTTTTTGTAGACTTTTTAGGAGATCCACTTGAGGATTTTTATTCTGCCTTCTCTGTTGTTGCCTTTTCTTTTGGACATCCTCTGGGGATGCAAGAGTTTTCTTCTTTTTTCCTTTTTTGTTGAGCCCTTGTTGGTATGGAGATTGGACTCTTTTGACTGTTGATGATTATGGGCTCTTGAAGCCTTTATTCTCCATTGGGGAGTGTGGAGGAGACTTTGGGTGAGTGTGCTCGATGACTCATGTAGTGGTAATGCTGAGCCGTGAGGAGTGTTTTTGTTTTGCCTTCGGAGTAGGAAGGGATCCTCTTGGGGATGACTAAGCCTTTCCGTTGGCTTTTCTTTTATGATGTCTGATGATTGTGCCCTCTTTTATTGGGTGATGATTGGAGCTTTGGCTTCTGGAAGCTTCTTATGACAACTCGCTCTTTTTTCTTGAGGGAGAGCAATGTTTGGAGACTTGTTACTTTCTTGTGCCTTCTTTTCTGGGTAGAAGGATGGTTGATTGACGACTTGCTCCGTTTTCTTGAGGGCATTATTTGGAGACTCAGTCTCAGTGATCCTGTTTTCAATCACAAACATGGAGCTAGTCTCCTTATATGCATGAATGCTTTTCGTTTTTTGTTATTTGTCTGAAGTAATTTTTATTTCTTTCATTTTTGACATTGACAAAGTTGTTTTGTGCGACTACTTGTGTGGATGCCCTAAATGCAATCTATTCTTTTTGATTGATGCATCTGGAAAAGTGACTGGCATTCTCCTGCTGGACTTTTTATGATTATGATGAAGGGTCATTCTCTTTATTCATTTTTTAGTTTAGCCCTATCTTTTGCCTAGACCACCCTTTTGGGGTTTTCGGTCTAGCGGGCTGCCTTAATTTTTGCCTAGGATATCTTAGCGGGCTTTTTCCTTTTTTATGAATGCCCTAACTTTTGCCTAGACCGCCCTTTGTGGGTTTTCGATCTAGCGGGCTACCCTAACTTTTGCCTAAGAATCTCCTAGCAGGCATTATTCTTTTTATTGTCATTTTTTCTTTCTCTTCTTTTTTGAGAGATAAGAGCCTATCATATGCATGCAATGTCTGCGATATGCATCCTATAATACTATTTCAATTAATTTTTCAAAAGGATTAACCAATGCGCTTTTACTTCTGATGTGCTTCTGACGTTATGTGCTTTCATCGACAGGATAGGCTGTACCAATTTTGCCGTATCGATTTTTTCATGACTGAAGAATGATTGTGTTAATTGTAGAGCGAATTTTCATGTCAGTGCGCCCCTCCCTTTCCTTGGGGATGTCCATCCTCCTATTGATTACTATCTCCACATTTCCCTACTAATTACTAGAATATCGTAGTGGTAAGGGTCAAGAGAAAAGAAGGAAGAGGATATTTAATTCAAAGGCTTGTGTTTTAGAATTGTTTTATTTTGACAAAAATGGTTTTTGTAAGCACGGCTAGCCAAGGTTGGTTAGAGTTTTTAGGCTAGTTTAAACAACTTTTGTTTTTGGAGTGGCGTCTTATTCTATGGCGCTTGCTATGACTGATTGACTTCCCTAGTCCGCCCTTTGGGTTTTCAGTCTAGGATGTTGTGCTATGTCCTAACTTTTGTCCAAGTTTCATTTTTCTTGCTTTGGGAAACCTAGCGGACTTTATTTTGTAACCCTAATTTTTTCCTAGGCTACCCTTTATGGTTGTTCGGGTTTCCTAGCGGGTTTACCCTAACTTTTGCGTAGCCCCCTTTGGTGGGGTTCCTACCGGGTATCTTGCCCTCTTTTTTTGGCCTTTAGCTTTTATGGGCTTCTTTTGATTTTTCTTTTCTTTTTGCACAACATTGGCGAAACACGACTTTATTTATGACGAGGTAAAACTTTATTTTGTGTTTCTAATCAATCAGTGATGATGGAGTTGATTTTTATTTTGGTCAATGGCGCATTTTGATTACTTTGACACACTTTTGAAAACGTTTGCTTAAACATGGTTATTAATGAGGTTTAGATATGAATAGCAAGAAGAGAAGCAGATAGTAAGAATGACATTCTTTGTAATTAATAGGGAAATATGTGCCCTACAATGCTCGGGGGTCGGGCTAGCCCCGAGGAGTAATCTCTAATAGTCATTGGATTTACAAACCCTAAGAATTAGAAGGAGAACACCTAATGAAAAAAGTCGCTTTTGATGCTTGAACCCCTCTATTTGGGAAAATCTTATTCAAGGTGCAGAGGGGAGACTTCCCTTTTCTCCATGTAGCTTGATCCTTTGTAGGGTCATGCCCTAGGCCATGCTTTAAAGGATTGTCTTTAAAATCTGGTGCTCCCTTATTCCTTGAGAGTTTCTAATGAGCCCTTGGTTTGGGCGGCATCCATATTTCCTCATCATGTGGATCACCTTCATATTGTTGGGGAAGTCTTTTCATATTGGCAAAAGATATTTCAATGGTCATTTTCAGTCGCATCCATTCAAAGTAGGGCAGACGACTTGCTGATCCGAATGTTGTTTTTATCTCGAACCGTGACCAGCTTGTCGCCTACCGTGAGTTTGTCTCTTTGGCATAGCATTGCCTTAGCGTCGTGAATCCAAAGTCTACTCAGTTTCCTCTTTGGATTATGTTTTTCTTCGGTCTTTTTATTTTTTCTTTATTTGTAGGAGCGTCATCTTACAACTCCTTAAGGGAATAGATTCTTCCATTTCTAATTTTGCCCCCAATGCCAGCTATGCTGGAGATATCCTTGTTAATGGGCGGTGTTTTTGCGTATCTCCATGGTGCAGCCTTATTTGATGTAAGGGGTGAACAAATGTAACGACATCCCTGTCCCTTCTTCCTTATTAACTCGGATACCCAACGGTTGAGGCTTATTATCCTCTTTAGGTGGATCAACCGTTGGAGAGGACTTGATGACAAAATGTTTGCTCTTCATCTTATTCCAATTCATGGAAAGCACATCAATTAATCCTTTCTTTTTATTATCTTATTATTATTAAAGTGAGAATGAATGCAATTTATGAATACAATAGACACTTGAAGAGATGATGAAAACAAATAATTTTATTTATTTCATCTAGACAGTGTACATTCCTCAATGCAATGTTTCGAAGTACATTTTTTTGTTTAAAGTGGAGAAGCCTAAATGAACCCATAGGTAGCTTTGAATTTCTATTTATTTTCTTTTTTACTTCTCGTGCATGGCATGCGAATGCCCTAATCCTCTTTTCATGGTATTGAGGAATGTCCACTTCTTCGATTGTCTATTAATAGATGCATATTATGAGGATGAAGTTTGGTGAATGCATGTATGCAGGTGTTTGTTTTTTCCTAAACATTATCATGTTTTATTTTCTAACATGATGTATGATAGTGTTTGGGATTTTGTGTTTTTTTTTTTGTATGCGGATGAGGGCATGAAGAATACCAGCCGCTTTTTAGAATGCAAAAAGATTTTTATTGAATGATTTATGAGATGGATATTCCTTAAGACAATGGCTTAGGTATCCTTCTTAAAGCTTATGCTTTGTGGGGTATCATACCCACCTCGGTGGAATGGTTCCTTCCCCATCACAAATTTGACAAGTATAATGGCAATCACCATCTCACCTTAGTACACTTGTTCCTTCCTTGTCGCGAAGGTCACAAATGTGCTCGGGGCCTCTTTCACCATTGTCTTAGGGATATCTAGTGCTCCCTAGAATGAATGTATTTATGCATGCACCAGTACAAAAGGGCAGTAGATGTTCAAAGTGCGATAACTTTTGACTGGAATGTCAGATTTGGATGCACAGCATATCAAAACGAAGGGAAAAAGGTGAGGAATCAGCTAATGGATACCCAAAGGGGATTTTGGCCAGTAATTTTCTCAAAAAACGCTTCTAAGACCCATTTTTTAGGGATTTATTAAAATGATGCGTATGCATACTTTCTTTATGCATTTATTTTTTTTTCTTGGTTTTTCCACTTATGACATGATGCAATATGAATGATACGACTTTGTCAAAATTATTTTTATAAATGTTTTGATTTTGTTATTATTATTTTATTTATTTTGGATTTATTTTTTTAGCCTTTTATCTCTTCTGTCGGACTGCGTGACTACTTAGCTTACAAAGAACCTGAAACCAGGCTAGCTAAAAGGCAGACTGTCCGAGATAAAATGGTTTTATTGGCGAAAGAATAATATTAGCGTCCCTTATCTCTTCTGTCAGACTGCGTGGCTACTTAGCTTACAAAGAACCTGAAACCAGGCTAGCTAAAAGGCAGACTGTCCGAGATAAGGGTGTTTATTGTAAAATTTTGTTTTTATCTATTGTTTGGTTATGTTATGCAATCAAATGCAACAAAAAAATGCACATACAATTCACTCATCCACGAACAGGCGAGAAGTCGTTTTAATCACGAGGTAGGGTTTTCCTGCAGAAAAGTGCATTGGCAAGGGTAGGTTCTAACTCCTCTCACCAAGGCTTAGGCCCCCAAGGTGCCCCCATTATAGGGTCCCCACTCTCCAGCCTTCTGACCATGCTTAGCACTAAGGCCATAGTCAGTCTTTGTGCCAAAAGAGGAAGGTTATCACCTTGAGTGGTGGTTTCCGATCACACTGGTGGACACAAGGCCATCACTACAGCGAACCGTACCTGCCACCCACTCCCTATGGATTTCTCACTTGCCCCTGGGTATAGAGGGAACTGTTGTGTGCAAGGGTTTGTGTACAGTTTGTATTTCAAACAATTGCGTAAATATAAACAAACAACAGTTATTAAAGCCAAGCATTAAAACATGTTATAATACAAGGTAGGGTAAAAGCGTAATTTTTAAGTCTTTTATTTATCAAACTAGTCCATCACTAAATGGGATCAACTCTCTAGCTTCCCCAGTGGAGTCGCCATCTGTCGCCGCCGTCAAAAAGAGGCGTCGGAGCGACGCGATGGTTCCGACTTTCCAATTTTCACGTTTTTATGGGTGTGGTTACAACGCCTTTAGGTTGTCCGATAACCGGGCTGAACCTAGGGGCGAGGTTTTCAAAAAAGTGTTCTTGGATTGTCCGATAACCGGGCTAACCCAAGAACTAACTTTGAAGGGTTCTTATGGAGTCGCCACCGATGTTTTTACCGGAAACATCGGTAAAGGAAAAAAGAAGGCAATGGTTTTCGAAAAACCAACTTTGGCCATTATAACCAGAGTCGGGTAAGGGAGTTAGTTACGTGTGGGGAAGGTATTAGCACCCCCACAACGCCCCTTTCGAGTTCCCTATGATGGACTATTCTTAAAATAAAGACGATAAAATTATGCTTCTACCCTATTTATTTATTACAGAATTTAAATAGTTATCTACATGATCCTAATATCTAATGCATACAAGGAAAACAGTAAAAGAAAGCGATAAAAGAGAAAAGATATGAAGGAGAACCTCCGAAGTGAGCTTTTATAAATGTTGAAATTGAGGACGCTTTTTGGCAGTCCCCGCACTCTACAGAGACACTCCTCTCTCGATCAAAAAATAAAGGTGTCACCCTACCGAGGGCCGGATGTCTCAAAAAAAAAGGACATCCTTAACCGATTTCTACCTTAACGGAAATCGGAAGGCTCACTCGAACTTTGGAAAAATACTCAGAGTCACTCTAAAGTGCCAAGAGGCTTCCTAGAGAGTGGTAGGAGTGAATGGTGTGTGTGTGTAAATGGGTGGAATGAGGCTCCTATTTATAGGAAAAAAGTGCTAGGTCGGGAAGGCCTTCTGGGATTTCGGGAAGGTCTTCTCGCCAGTCGGGAAGGCCTTCTCGCCATTTGGGAAGGCCTTCTCGCCAGAATTATTTTTATTTTATTTTATTTTTTATTTTTTGTACAGAAAAGGCTTCCTACTCTAATATGGGACCTAATAGTCTCTCCTAGTGGCTTTTTAGGCTTTGTTCATCTTCGAATAGGAGGTCTTCTGCTATTATTTTGAGGCCGGGCAAGATTAGGGGTCTACACCTGCTAGGATATTCTTAGGAAAAAACTAGGGTAGCCTGCTAGATCGGAAACCCCAAAAGAACGGTCTAGGCAAAAGATAAGGCAAAAGCCCCCTAAGATATTCTAGGCAAAAATTAAGGCAGCCCGCTAGATCGAAAACCCGTAAAGGGCGGTCTAGGCAAAAGATAGGGCTAAAACCAAGAGATGAATAAAAAAGGAGCCCATCATCATGGTCATAAAGGAGGAGCCCATCGGCATATTCATAAGAAGCCAACGGGAGAAGGCCAGTTACTTTCTAAATGCATCAAAAATAAATAAACAATAGATTGCATTTAGGACATCCACACACAAAGTAGTTGCATAATACGACTTTGTCAAAATCAAGAAAAAATAATTTTCTTCAAACAAAAATAATAAACATGCATATAAGGAGGATAGTCTCCATATTTGTGATTGAAAACAGGAGGTGCCAGAATCCAGTCTCCATATGAAAATCAAAATCACGAAAGGCGAAATCAAAACCATTTCAGCAAAATAAAGAGCTTCAAGGAAACTAGCTCTAATCTTCTACACCAATAAAAGAAGGTACATCGAAAAAAGAGGTCAACGGAAAGGCTTGATGATCCCCAAGCGGATCCTTGCCTACTCCAGAGGCAAAACAAAAAATACTCCACGACTCAGCATCATCGTCACATGAGTCGTCAACCATAGTCATTTAAAGATCCGACCACCATCCTTCCATCCAAGAAAGAAGGAAGCCATCAACGTAGAAAAGCCAACGGAAAGGCTTGATCATCCCCAAGCGGATCCTTGCCTACTCCAGAGGCAAGACAAAAAGATTACCTCACGACTCAGCTGCATCACCACATGAGTCATCGAGCACACTCATCCAAAATATCCGCCTCATTCCCCAAAGGAGAATAAGGACTACACAAGAGTCCATAAAAAAAAATACGGAGTCAAATCCTCCATATCACCAGGGGGCAACAAAAAAAGAAAGAAAAAGAAAAACTTTCATTCCCCAATAGAGGCCACAATGAAAAAAAGGCCAAACAAAAAATCTCCAAGTAAAAGCATATCAAGAAAAGTCTACAAAAAGACAAAAAGAAGAAAATCTCTTCATCCAGCTCAAATAGGAGCTTCACAAGACCAGGAGCCAAGACTCCATCATCAAAATTGAATCCCCAGGAAGCTGACAAACTCCTTAGTGAATCTCAAGAAAAAGAAAAAAGAAGAAAATTTCTTCATTCCGCTCAATAAAGAGCTTCACAAAAGTCGGAGCTCAAAACTAAATCAAATCAAGGATTGAATCCCCAAGAAGTAAAGGAAAAATTCCCCAGGGATCACCAAAAAGAAAAGAGAAAAAAGATATTTTTTCATCCAAAGAAAAAGCCAATGTGCATAAAAAGGCGCACATATGTAAAAGCCAAATCGCGAAAAAGAGATACAAATCGCATTCAATAAGGAGTCAAAAACTCCATTCCTCCCTAGGGGGCAAGTCAAAAATAGATCTCCGGGAAAACGATCAAATCCCCGGCAGATCACCAAAAAGAAAAATCCACAGCGAGCCTACCAGCAAAGGCAAACTACAAATTCATATCCTCAGGGAGTTAATCACCTATAACGCCCAATATGGATATCCCCAGTGAAAGGCAAAGTTTTCACTCCCAAGAAAGCCTCTGCCTAAGGCAAGCAAAAAACCGATATCCCCAAGAAATGGGAAATCAACCTATAAGAGGTAATACAAGTCCAAAGCACAAAGCTTTCAAATAAAGCATCTGCCTACTTAAAGGTATTATCAAGAGCAAATATCCTCAAGCAGAACATCGGCCTATTCAGAGGCGAAAAATAGTAAAGTCTTCACCACTACTGAAGCACATGCCTAAAAACAAGAGGCACAATCAAACAAGAAATCAACAAAACCCCAGGAGATTCCTGCCTAAAATAAGAGGCAACCAACAAGAATCCCTGGCAAGGCCGGATGGCTAAACGGAAAAGCCAAAAACAACGAAACCCCCGGTAAAACCGGATGGCTAAAAAGAAAAAAGCCAAAAACAAAGAATCCCCGGTAAAACCGGATGGCTAAAAAGAAAAGCCAAAAACAAAGAATCCCCGGCAAGACCGGATGGCTAAAAAGAAAAGCCAAAAAAACAAAGAAATCCCCGGTAAAACCGGATGACTAAAATAGAAAAGTCAAAAAGAAAAGATCAATCATTCCCCATGGAATAGGCGCATGATCAGAGACAATAAGCCGCCAACACATCTCCAAAAACCGGATGAGGGTTTATACTCATCAATCAAAAGACTGAATGCCAAAAAAGAGCATCCCAAGAGCCTTATAGAATAGGGTTCGTACCAGGTGGGGGTAGGTACCCGCAAGAGCCTTATAGAATAGGGTTCGTACCGGGTGGGGGTAGGTACCCATAAGAGCCTTATAGAATAGGGTTCGTACCAGGTGGGGGTAGGTACCCATAAGAGCCTTATAGAATAGGGTTCGTACCGGGTGGGGGTAGGTACCCACAAGAGCCTTATAGAATAGGGTTCGTACCGGGTGGGGGTAGGTACCCACAAGAGCCTTATAGAATAGGGTTCGTACCAGGTGGGGGTAGGTACCCACAAGAGCCTTATAGAATAGGGTTCGTACCAGGTGGGGGTAGGTACCCACAAGAGCCTTGTCGCCGCCTCCCCGAAAACGGGGGCGCGGTCGGAGCGATGCGATGGTTTTTTTCGACCCTCTTTTATTTTCGCGTTTTTTTATTGGTGGTTACAACGCCTTTAGGCTGTCCGATAACCGGGCTAACCTAGGGGCGAGGTTTTCGAAAGTATCCCTGGGTTGTCCGATAACCGGGCTAACCCAGGGACTTATTTATTTTGGGTTCTATGGAGTTGCCACCGATGTTTTTACCGGAAACATCGGAAAAGGGGTTTTAAAAGGCGTTGGTTTTCGAAAACCAACTTTGGTCATTAGAACCAGAGTTGGGTAAGGGAGTTGGTTACGTGCAAAGGGAGTATTAGTCCCTTTACGACGCCCCTTTTGGGTTCCCTATGACAGGCCGGCTTATTTTATTGATAAACTAGAAAAATACACTTTCGCTCTTTTTATTCTGCGGAATTTAAAAGTATGACTACATGGCCCTAATATCTATTGCATAATTCAAGATAAAAACGGTAAAGGTGAAGGGAGAGAATTTGAACCTTCGAAGCACGCTTTTTATATTAATTCTCTAAAAAATAGGGTGCTTTATGGCAGCCCTTCACTCTTACAAGACGCCGGAAAACCTCTCGAACGCCGAAAATCACTCTTGAAAGCACTCAGAAGCTCCGGAAATGCGTCGGAGGGATTCTAGAGAGAAGTTTTTAGAGAGAAGGGAGAGCTATGCAGCTGTGGTGTGTGGAAATGAGGGGGGGAGAGCCCCTATTTATAGGTTTTCGCGCTGTCAGGTGGCGAGACCGCCGGTCTCGTCTGACAGGGTCGAGACCGCCGTCTCATCCAACGAGACCGCCGTCTCGACCTGTCAAAATGGCGAGACCGCCGTCTAGGTGAACGAGACCGCCGTCTCGTCCTTCGTAGGTGGCGAGACCGCCGTCTCGTTAAGCGAGACGGCGGTCTCACCTCCTACGTGAAGCGAGACGGCGGTCTGGGTTGTCTAGAAGGCGGTCTCGTCCCTTCAAAGTGAGAAAACTTATTTTTTGGTACAGAAACTCCCTCCTATCCTAGTATGGGGCCTAATAGTCTCTCCTAATGGCTTGTTAGGCTTGTCCATCTTCAAATAGGAGGTCTCCTGGTCTTTATTTGGAGGCTGGGCAAGATTTGGGGTCTACAGCTGCCCCCCCTTTATCCGTCCAGTCGACTGCTGGCCTTCTGTGTCAGGACGATCGACTGGGGGGTAAAGGAGTTTACCCTCTTGCCCGGTTGCCCTTCAGACGTCTCGTCTTGCGGCGGTTGATCTTCTGGGGAAAACTTTGGTGTTCGTGCACTTCCGAGATACTACTTCTGACGTAGCCGATCCCTTCGGTGAAAACGTGGTAAGACCTCAGGAACTCCTTCTGACGAAGCCGATCCTTCGGTTGATGGGTATGAACCCCCCATCAGGGTGGTAGTTGCAGTCCGTTGTGTGGGACCGGTGGTGGTGGCGGCTTACTGCTCGGGTAGCTCATGCGCCGATGTGAAACCTTAGGATGCTCCTTCTGACGGTAGCCGATCCTTCGGTTGATGGGTATGAATCCCCCATCAGGCTGGTACAGTCCGTTGTGCAGGACTGGATGGGTATGAACCCCCCATCAGGGTGGTACAGTCCGTTGTGCGGGACTGGATGGGTATGAACCCCCCATCAGGGTGGTAGTGCGACTTACTGATCCGGCTCGAGCGCAGATCAGGCGCAGCTCTCTGGAGAGTGCTTCTTGTGTTGAGTTAACTGCTTTTCGGATTTCTTGAATAGTCATCCGGGTTACGTCGGGGATTTTGTTGGTGTTCATCCGGCCTTTGTTGATTGCCGGGGATCCTTTTGTTTTTGTTCTTTTGGTAGTGACCATCCGATCCTGGTTGGTTGGTCAGAGGGATCTTGGTTTTGTTCGACTCTTGTCGGAACTTTGTTGGTTGTTGTGATGGCTTAATCCTGTCTTTTTCTCGCGGTTTTATCTCTTTTTCCTCGCGATTTTGGATTCTGGCTTTTTATTGAGCGTGTGCCTTTTTTCTTTTTAAGCTTCTTTTACGTTACGCTGGCTTTTGCGAAGGGAGGCAAAAAGATGCATGAAATAAAATTTTTATTCATGAGGAAATTTTATTACATCCCTATTTTTATATATATATATATATATATATATATATATATATATATATATATATTTTGGAGCTACTACCCCTAGGGGCTATCTTCTGGACCCGATCCCCGGGGAGGGTAATGCTTGGTACATATGGTATCCGAAGTCCTCCTGCTCTTGGACTTCATCCTGGTACCTTTGCTTGAAAAGTCGCCCAATCCTGGCGCATGCTTTGTTGGTGTCTGGTACATTTCCCCCGGTCGGGTGTCAAAGGCCTCCTGCCTTTGGGACAATTGCTCCACTTGTTTGGGATAAGCTGCTCATGCCTCTAGGACACCTGTTCTTGCCTCACGGTCATACTGTTGAGCTGTTGGCATAGGTCGTTCATGTGGAGGTGCATGCCGGCGAAGTCGTACGTATATCGGGGCGGCTGCTGCTGCTGCTTCATTCTGCTTGGACATCGGGAGATGTAGGCATTTCTGCATCACATCCTGGAGTTCCAATGCGATATCCAGGGTGGGGTGGAGAGCCAGCTGGTTCCCTCTGCGGATCGGCATTCCCATGCGACCAAGATCGACCCGCCGATGGATTCGGGTCGCAGATTGTGGGCCGGCTCTTCCGGCCAGGGCACCCAAACCTTTACGCTAAGGGGGTGATGAGGGGAGCAACGAGGACGGCCCCCGCAGATCCGTTCCCGAAGTCCTTGAGGGCTCTCGGGAAGAAGTACCGGGGTTGCGGCGCCGCCTTTGGCTCATGCGGTATAGTATGAAGAGGTCGGGGAGGGATATTTTGCCCTGACTCTCTTTCCTCCCGTGTATAGTTCCGGCCCGGCGGCTTGTGGCGGATGCGGAGTGTCTGGGGAAGCGCAGATCCCCTCATCGGCGTGGGCGGCGTGGTGGCTCCCGTGAGCTCACGCCACATCTCGGCGGCGATAAGGTGGGTGGGCCGTGAGCGAGATGGCGTCACGGTACTCCTGGGTCATGGCCTCCTCGGGCCGGACGAACCCGATGGCCACGTTGAATTCTCCGAGGGTGGAAGTCGCAGTACGCCCACCCATAAAATATGTCACCATCTTGGTGGGCTGTAGGCCGGGACCGTGGAGGGGCTCTCGGAGTAGGAGACGGAGGCTAAGAATTCCGGCCGCCGCTGTGGATACACATGTGTAGGTGGTGGTTGCGGCAGGAATCCCCACCCAATGCTTGTCTAGATGGGCCGGACGTCGTCCTCCCATCCGAACTCGGCCGGGATGTTAAAATCCGGCTTGAGCATAGGGTGCCATTGGTAGGTCCGGATGTTCTCAAGACGGGCCTGGTGTTGTGGCGCTAGGCCAGGAAGGGTCACGGGGTGGCGGTCTCTGCGGAACTACTAGCACCGGCGGTGCTCCTTCTCTTTACGGAAGCGCTTCTACCAAACATCTTGACTAGAGGGGACTTGGGAGTGCGGGAGTTGAGGGAGAGGAGGTTACGGAGGCGAAAGGAGTTGTGAGGAAGCCCAAAGCCGCGCTCCCTATATATAGGGAAAATTTCCGGATCGAGACCGCCGTTTGGGTGGACGAGACGGCGGTCTCGTTTCTCCTCCGAGGTCGAGACGACGGTGCGGTGCACCGAGACGGCGGTCTCATTTTTGCCGGCGACGAGGCGGCGGTCCGGTTGGTCCGGACGGCGGTCTCGTCTGTCGGGTAGCAGAGACGGCGGTCTGGATGTCCCGGACGGCGGTCTCGTTTTGCGGAAGAGAAATTTTTCATTTTTTGTATTTTTTTTTTATATTTTTTTTTTTTTTGAAAGAAGTAATAGGACCTGGTCTGAAAAACATTCTATGCATGCAATGTTTTTATGTTTTGATGTCCTATAATGCCTATTTTGATTAAGTTTTCGAAGGATTTAACCAACGTGCCTTGTTGCGCTGAAAGCCTTCGATTCATTGCGTTTTACTCTTGGCTATACCATGCCGGATTTTTTGTGACCGAAGGGTAGTTTCTTTCTTCTTCTTTTTTCTTCTTTTTTTCTCTCTTTTTT
>OY731400.1:54468091-54692063 GCA_963425845.1 Sphenostylis stenocarpa | reverse complement strand
GACATAGAAAGTAAGACTTTCTACGTCGGTTCCCTGACTAACCGACGTAGAAAGTCTTACTTTCTATGACCCCTGTATCTATGTCGTCGCTTTAACCGACGTAGAAAACCCATTTTAACCGACGTAAAAAGCCTTTTGTGCAGTAGTGAGTTATGATGAAATCGATAATACTTGGTTGTATTTGCATGGGTTGTGGTCAGTAATGGTGGAGGTGCGTGTACACGTTTCAAATTGAAAGCCTCTTGGAGAAACGCCTCTCGGTTGGTATTGAGGGGTGTAATGTTTGTATTTACTTATCCTAGATTTTTTGAAGGGTTGAGTCTAGTGTGTCTAAGGACTAATGTGTGTTCTCTTATATATGACATTGTTATTCTCCATACAATGTAATTGGTTGCTCGAATCTGTAGTTCATCAAGGGTCCTCGATGGATAAGCAAAACAACTGTACATCAAACATCTGAGATGTAGGGCAACTAGTATCACGTGTTGGACCACGTTGGGGTGTATATTTGATATTGTGTTTGACATTTGGAAAATTTGATCCATGAAATTACAGAGGAACTCGCCCTCACCCTACTTCACGCTTTCTAAAGCCACCAACGTGACTTCGTGCCTATTACTGATTGCAAATCTAACTCAGAATCATTTTGTTATCATATAATATTAATCAACAGAGTTATAGGGTAAAGAGTTGTACCATCGTAAAGTTGGACCTTTGAACGTGGTGGGGAAGACTCGACAAAGTACGGTTCCACTGTTTGTATATAATTTTACCTGTGCCTTGTATCTAGCCAAATGTTCTTAGGGGTCTGTCGTCCCATCGTACTTCCCTTTGTCTAAAGATTTTCAATTAGGTGGGAGAGGCGTTTGCAAGATTTTTTGGACAAATGGATGATTGTTGTCCTCCTCTTGAATTTTGATTCTTCAAGTTTATGTAGGTTGGGCTCGAGGTGGAGCTTGTATGATAGGTTCTTTCGAAGGCGGGAGCCGATGTGTGACTTCATTAGTGTGTCTATGCCTTCCGTGCTCCTTTGAATGATCCGCCCTCCTAGAGTTTGGAGGTCTACCACTTTGTTTAGGTGGAATGTCTACTCCCTGGGCGGAAGCTTTAAGTTATTCTTGATCTTGAACTTTCAGATCTATTTTGTTAGTTGAGGCTAAGGACTGTCGGTGTGTGGTTAACGTGATGTTGCGGTTCCTTCCTTGTGCATATTCGACCTAGTTGTTTGTGGTAGTTAGAGTAGCATTTTCATTTATTTATGCAGTGTCCAAAATTCGGTCTGGTGTTGTTTCTTGATCAATGGTAGTTCGTCGGCCACCTTTTGTTGAATTGCTTGATGTTGTCTCTGATTCTTCTATTGCCTTCTATTGGATCTGAAGTAGCTTAGCATTGTTCCGCTCTTGCAAAATCTTTATCTCTTCTTGAGTTCTTTGTTGACACTCGTCCATGTGCTTCTTAAGGCTGTCAATAATGGCTGAGGTCCATGTGTTTCTTAAGGCTATTAATGACGGTTGAGGGATCTATGTTGATGGGGTTGGACATCGTTTGGCTAAAGGTTAGAACTATAGGACGAGAGAGATCGTGGGAGACGTTTTACTAGACTCCACGGTGGGCGCTAAATGTTCTTATCGGCCGAGGTCCATGTGCTTCTTAAGGCTGTCAATGACGGCTGAGGAATCCATGTTGCTGGAGTTGGAAACCGTCTAGTTACAGGTTAGAACCATAGGACAAGAAAGATCGTGAGACATGTTTTAGCGGACCCCACGATGGATGTCAAATGTTCTTACCGAGCTAAAGATGATTAACAAGACGTTCGCTACGCTAAAGATGATTGATAAGATAGGAAGATGAAGTCAGTTGACCGATTTGCAAACCAACTTTGAGAACAATATCTAGAAAAACTTAGAGGTACATCTGCAAAAGGCATTTTGATATTCAAATCAGCTTTTAGGCAATAGATTGATGTATATAAGAATGAATTATAATGTGAGATTTATTCTTTCGTTATATCCTTTTCAAAAGATCATAATAAACTAAGAGATAATTAAATGATAATCTATAAAATAATAATTATTAAAAAATTATAACAAAATTAAAATAATTAATAATAAAATAAATAAAAATAGTTTCTTTAATAGATTTGGTAAGGACAAGTGACCCAATGCATTTCAGAATAGAGATGCATGCATAAAAAACAAGAAAGAGAAGGCTGGATGTAGGATTTTTTTTAAATCCAGAGTAGTGCGTTTGACACACTCTGAGAGTGGCGTGGAGCATGGCCAAGAGCTTCGGGGGTGATTCCCTCACGATGAGGGTTTTTTCTTGTTCCTGCGGAGTAGACGACATTGCTTCAGGTGCGAATTCGAGCATCAAGTTCTGGAAGAACAAAATCGCCATTGCTTCGGTATAGAGAAGATTGTAGAAATTAAAAAGGTGAAAACATTTGTTCTAAAAACGCGAAGATATTTCCAAAAGCATATAGTTCTAAAACGCGAAGATTTTTCCGAAAACTATAACTCCATAACGCGAAGAGCCACAAAATTTAAAAATCACCTAAACCCTAACATAGTTAATGACAATTTGACAAATCCAAAATCCTAACTCATTCCTAAATCGTCAACGGTAAAAATCTGAATTATTTCTCTCCTATTCTCATGAACAACAAAAGGATAGATCCCTTCTCAAATATTCTCGTCACCCAAACCTTTTTCGTACAAAATAAAAAAGAAAGATAAAAAAATATGTGCGACGTACGAGAAACGTATCAGAAACGAAAAGATGAAAGATGATGAGAGAGCTCTTGAGATTAAGTGAAAAATGTTGATGAAGGTGGAGAGAAGAAAGCGCGAGAACAAAGATGTGTTAAATTGTTAGAAAAAGCCCAAACAAAGCACATTTCACTAAAACTCTTTTTATTTTAATTTTCTTTTTACTTTTTAAGTTGAGAGGAGGGCACACTTTTCTAACCTGCCTGGTTAATTTTTGTTAAGACAACAGCTACAAAATTGTTGCTTAAATCATCCGCGGTCTATAGTGGTCAATAACTAAAACCCATAAAATTGTTGTTTCTTTTTTAACTTTAGAAGAGACCATATTTTTATTATTTTATCCAACACTTGTCTAACGTGTCTTATTGAGATTTATAGACAATATCTAAAAATAATTCCACGACTTATATTTGTGATCTACGGTGGTTTATAAGTCACACCAGCCCCTAAATCTTTCTTTAATAGTTCATAAGTCACACCTCTTAGACCGTTCTTAAGTTATATATTTTTTTTTGTTTTTTTCATCTCTTTTTCTTTATTGTCGACTTGCCAATTATCTGTGATTAGGCTCTTCTCCTCCTCCAACTATTTTTTTCTTTCTTTTTTGAAACATCTATTCATCTCAAATTCTTTCACCTTGTTTGACATCGTTTCAACGGAAAACAATATAAAAAGTAAGATTCTAAGAAAAATATAATTTAGATTATGTTATGAAATATGTTAAATAAGTTAAAGGTGGAAGTTGAAAATGTATTATATATGAATGTTAAAATCTTCATTGTGGTCATTGTCATGCTTGAAGAGAATAATAAGAAAGCAATAAAATATTCTAGATCTGTTGCGATAGAGAAAAATTTACTACAACCGAATAAGATTTAGGATAAAATAAAATTTACGACGAAAGATATATGAGGATGATTATAAATTAAATTTATAATTTTCATAATTTTGGTAATTTATAATAATTGATCAAAATCGTCGCCAATTTTACAATTTTCATTGATAATTATAATAAAGACATTTGTAAAATTGTTCTTATAAACCTTTTTTTAATTATCGTTAAATCATCCATTTGCAGTCAAGTCAATTATCCATTTATAGTAGGTTCAAGTTGGACCTATAAGATTTATATATATAAATTTGAGAAGAAGTGTTGAAAATTATTTTCCTTTTATTTTCTTTATATAGATATTATAATATTTAGTTAGGATTATTATAATTATAAGATATTTATATTTTAGGTTTCTAGTAACCTAATTAGATATACATATTTGTAAAATTTGTGTTTTATAAATAAGTTATATAATAGAAAAATATATTCAAGTTTATATTTTTTTTAAAATTTAAAATAAATTATATATACAATATTGATGAGTATTATTGTATTTTTTTTAATTAAAGCGAGTGGGAAACTTCATGTGAATGAACAATTTAATAGTGTTATTAACATCTAACATCTAATTGGCATGAAAAAAAACCAATGGAAATGAAATAATTCTTTATTATAAATTATTATTATTATTATTATTATTATTATTATTATTATTATTATTATTATTATTATTATTATTACAACACAATATATAGCTAGTGTTAATGTTATTGCAAAATTGAATTTGGACAATTGGCGGTGAGGGTACTGTGAATACAGCTGTTGTAAAGCCACTTTTGTGGAAGTCAAAATAAGGAAGCTATTTGTGAGCTATTTGTTGGCTATTGAAAGAAAATAGTCACAGTTTTACGATGACATTAAATGTCAGGCAAAAAATAAGAGAAGTCCCTTCTTCTCTATAAATATTGGCTTCCTCCTATGCTTTAAAATACATCCTAGCAAGAATGATTAAATCAGAGAGAATATAAAGTTTCTCCTGTGAGGTTCTTCTAGTAAGTGATTTCTCCTATTTTAAGAAGAGAGAGAGAAATTGTTCTTTCCTTCTAATTTAGAGAGAAGTTGTAATCATTCTTCCACATAGTGAAAATCTTTCTCTGGTCTTGCCCGTAGTTATTTCTTTATCTGTTAAGAGTTTTCCACGTAAAATATTGAGTGTCAATTCCTAATTTTCTCATATATATATTTTAGCTGAAAAATATTATTTCGCTACTCTGAAACCCAACAGTGGTATCAGAGCCACTATGTTGTGATATTATTTCACTGCTATAGTTACTAGAATAGTGTTGGAGAAAATTCTTAATATGCTTTGTGGTTGCAGTTAATCTGATCTTCCACATCAGAAAAGAGTTATTCTTGTTACTAGATATAAAAGTCGTTCCAGTAGGCAATATTATTCATAGTAACAGGTGCATAAGTAAGTTTAAACCATGGCGACAAAATTTGAGATAGAGAAATTCAGTGGGAGTAATTTCTCCCTGTGGAAATTGAAAATAAAGGCATACTTGAGAAAAGAAAATTGCTTAGCAGAAATTGAAGGTAAGCTTGATGGTATTACCGATGAAAAATGGAAGGAGATGGATAACATTGTTGTTGCTAATTTGCACTTGACATTGGCAGATTCTGTCTTGTCTAGTGTTGCAAAAAATCAAACAACAAAGGAGATATGGGATACACTCGTAAAATTATACGAGGTTAAGTCTCTTCACAACAAAATTTTCTTAAAGAGGAGACTCTACACTCTTCGAATGAGTGAATCCACATCAGTCACGGATCATATCAACAATCTCAACACACTATTTGCTCAGCTGACAGCCTCAGATGTCAAAATAACAGAAAGTGAACGTGCGGAACTTCTACTTCAAAGTTTACCAGACTCGTATGATCAAATCATCATAAATATCACAAATAATATGATTTTCGACTATCTAAACTTTGATGATGTTGCCGAAGCCATTCTTGAAGAAGAATCTAGGCGCAAGAATAAGGAAGATAGATTGGAAAATTCCAAGCAAGCAGAGACTTTGACGGTGGTGAGAGGAAGATCAACAGAGCATGGCTCCAGTGGGAGTCAAAATCATGGTAGATTGAAATCTCAAGGAAGGAAGAATTTTAAATGCTACTACTGTGGCATGAGAGGACACTTGAAGAAATATTGTTGGAAGAAGAAAAATGCTGAGAAGTCTCTTGAAGCAACTGCATCTCAAGGATGTGTTGCTAGTACCTCCGATGATGGAGAAATCTTGTATAGCGAAGCAGCGGTTGGCTCCAAAGGTGAAAAACAGCTCACTGATGTTTGGATAATAGATTTGGGAGCAACATGGCAAGTGACTCCACGAAGAGATTGGTTTTGCACCTATAAACCTATCTTAGAGGGATCTGTGTTCATGGGTAATGATCACGCCTTGGAAATTGATGGAATCGGTACTGTCAAATTGAAAATGTACAATGGTACTATTCGTACAATTCAAGGGGTACGATATGTGAAGGGCTTGAAAAAGAATTTATTGTCTATTGGACAATTGGATGACCTCGGTTGCAAGACCCATATTGAAGGTGGGATCTTGAAAGTGGTGAAAGGTGCTCTAGTAGTGATGAAAGCAGAGAAGTTTGCTGCAAACTTATACATGCTTCTGGGAGATACGTTGCAAGAGGCAGATGTATCAGTTGCATCAGCTAGTCAAGAGGAATCAACAACAATGTGGCATCGTAGACTAGGTCATATGTCAGAAAGAGGCTTGAAGGTCCTTGCGGAACGTAAACTCTTACCCGGGCTCACATCGGTAAGCTTACCTTTCTGTGAGCACTGTGTGACAAGCAACACAACATAGATTGAAATTTGAAAAGTCCACTACTAGAAGCAAACACATACTTGACTTGATACATTCTGATGTGTGGGAGTCACCGGAAATGTCCCTAGGAGGAGCTAAATATTTTGTATCATTTATTGATGATTACTCTAGGAGATTGTGGGTGTACCCAATCAAGAAAAAGTCAGATGTGTTTCCAGTTTTCAAGGAATTCAAAGCACAAGTAGAACTTGAAACTGGGAAGAAGATCAAGTGCTTAAGGACAGACAATGGAGGAGAATATACAGATGGTGAGTTTCTGGCATTGTGCAAGCAAGAGGGTATAAGGAGGCAATTTATGGTTGCTCATACACCTCAGCAAAATGGTGTAGCAGAGCAGATGAATAGAACTCTCCTAGAGAGGACTAGAGCTATGTTGCGAACAGCAAGATTAGTCAAGTCTTTTTGGGCAGAAGCAGTGAAGACAGCGTGTTACGTGATAAATCGATCCCCATCAACTGTGATTGGTTTAAAGACACCTATGGAGATCTGGAAAGGAAAGTCAGCAGAGTAATCTTCTCTACATGTGTTTGGATGTCCTGTGTACGTAATGTACAACTCCCAAGAAAGAACAAATTTGGATCCAAAATCTAGAAAATACATATTCTTGGGCTATGCTGACGGAGTTAAGGGGTATCGCCTGTGGGATCCCACTGCCCGCAAGGTTATTATCAGCAGAGATGTAATATTTGCAGAGAATGAACTGCAAAATGAACAGATAAATGATAACACTTCTAAAGATGTTACTACTGTACAAATACACTACAAGAAATTTTGATATTACCGACAGATTTAATAGTCCGTCGCTAAATGTTTGACGAAATTACCGACGGACAGGAATCCGTCGGTAATATTTTTATTATTTATTAAATATTTTACTTATATAGATTATTTATTTTATAGAATACCCCTTCCCTTTATATTTTTATTATTTATTATTAATTATTTTTCCCTATTACATTTTTATAGGCTTCAATTGTTATCATATTAAGTGAATTGTCATTGGCAGGATTCGAACCCGATACCTTAGAGTTAGAGGTCGATACTCCAACCACTAGGCTACCGAAATTTTTCGATAATAATTTACAAATAAATTATATTTATATATAAATATATTAATATATTTATATACAAATATATTTATATATTTATATATTTATATATTTATATATTTATATATTTATATATTTATATATATATATATATTTATATATTTATATATATATATTTATATATTTATATATATATATATATATATATATATATATATATATATATATATATATATTTATATATTTATATACAATTAAATATTTTTATATGTTTTTATATATTTATATATAATTAAATATTTATTTTTTAAAATTATTTAATTTAAGAAATTATTATAAATTAATCTAATTATGATTAAATGAAATTATTAAATAAAAAATATTTAATTTTTTAATTAGTTGAATATTTACTAATTGATAATTTACCAATCGAAAATATCCGTCATGTAATTTACGGATGAATTTATTGACGGATATATCCGTCGGTAATTAATTATTAATTTATCTACAGATTTACCGACGGATATATCCGTCGGTAAATTCATCTGTCAATTACCGACGGATTTATCGACGGATATATCCGTCGGTAACTAATTATTATTTTACCGACGGATATATCCGTCGGTAAGATCAAATTCCACAAATATTTTATATCCGTCGGTAATAATTATTTTCCGACGGATACAAATCCATCGGTAAATATCCGTCGGTAATACGCGATTTTCTTGTAGTGATAGATGGAAAGTCTGAAGAAGAAGATTCTTTAGAAGCATAACCAGAGCATGAGGAACAAAAACTAGAAGAGGCCAATGATACAGAAGTTCGACGAATAACACGTCAGATAAGGAGACCATCTTGACACTCAGACTATGTAATGGCAAGTCATTATGCATACTGTCTTCTAACAGAAGAGGGAGAACCGTCAACCTTTCAGGAGGCTGTGAGTAGTTCAGATGCTTCTCTGTGGATGACAGCAATGCAAGAAGAAATAGAAGCCTTACACAAAAACAATACATAGGAGCTTGTTGCACTTCCACAAGGTCGAAAAGCCATCGGCAACAAATGGGTTTATAAGATCAAACGTGATGGTAATGATCAAGTGGAACGATATCGTGCAAGACTGGTAATAAAAGGGTATGCTCAAAAGGAAGGCATTGATTTCAATGAGATATTCTCTCCGGTGGCTAGACTTACCATTATCAGAGTAGTGTTGGCTATGTTTGCTGCATTTGACTTACATCTTGAACAATTGGATGTAAAGACTGCTTTTCTTCATGGAAAACTTGAAGAAGAAATTTATATGCTCCAACCAGAAGGCTTTGAAGAACAAGGAAAAGAAAACTTGGTTTGTAGGTTGACCAAATCTTTGTACGGCTTAAAGCAGGCGCCAAGGTGTTGGTACAAGAGATTTGATTCCTTCATTATTAGCCTCAAATACAACGGATTGAGTTCAGACCATTGTACGTATTACAAGAGGTTTGATGATAATGATTTTATCATTTTGTTGTTGTATGTGGATGACATGTTAGTGGCAGGCCCCAACAAAGATCGAGTCCAAGAATTGAAGGCACAGTTGGCTAGGGAATTTGATATGAAGGACTTGGGACTCGCAAACAAGATTTTAGGGATGCAAATTCACCGAGATAAAAAGGATAGGAAGATTTGGCTTTCTCAAAAGAATTATCTTAAGAAAGTCTTGTGGCGCTTCAACATGCAAGATTGTAAGCCAATCTCTACCCCATTGCCTATCAATTATAAATTATCCTCAGATATGTGTCCTAGCAGTGAAGCAAAGAGGATGAAAATGTCTCGAGTACCGTATGTATCGACAGTGAGAAGTCTTATGTATGCTATGATTTGTACGGGACCAGATATTGCACAAGCAGTTGGGACGGTCAGTCGATTTATGGCAAATCTTGGTAGAGAGCACTAGAATGCTGTGAAGAGGATCCTAAGATACATTAAAGGAACCTCAGATGCTACATTATGTTTTGGAGGATAAGAGTTTATTGTCAGAGGATATGTTGATTCATATTTTGCAGGTGATCTTGATAAAAGAAAATCTACTACAGGATATGTGTTCTCCCTTGCAAACAGAGCGATAAGTTGGTTATCAAAACTGCAGACTGTTGTAGCTTTATCTACTACAGAGGCGGAGTATATGGCAGCTACCCAGGCATGCAAGGAAGCAATTTGGATTCAAAGGTTATTGGGAGAACTCGGACACAAGCAACAAAATATCACTGTGTATTGTGACAGTCCAAGTGCCTTGCACATTGCAAGGAATCCAGCTTTTCATTCTAGAACGAAACACATAGGAGTACAATATCATTTTGTCAGAGAAGTAGTAGAGAAAGGGAGTGTGGATATGCAGAAGATTCATACCAAAGATAACCTAGCAGATGCTATGACAAAGCCAATCAACTCTGATAAGTTTATCTGGTGCAGATCCTCCTATGGTCTATTAGAAGCATAAGCAACATGGCACACGCAACTAGAGAAAGATTTTGAAACTCACAAAAGTGACTTTAAGTGGGAGATTATGAATACAACTGCCGTAAAGCCACTTTTGTGGAAGTCAAAATAAGGGAGCTATTTGTGAGCTATTTGTTGGCTATTGAAAGAAAATAGTCACAGTTTTACGGTGGCATTAAATGCCAAGCAAAAAAAAAAAAGAGAAGTCTCTTCTTCTCTATAAATACTGACTTCCTCCTATGCTTTAAAATACATCTCAACAAGAGTGATTAAATCATAGAGAATATAAAGTTTCTCCTATGAGGTTCTTCTAGTAAGTGATTTTTCCTATTTTAAGAAGAGAGAGAAAAATTATTCTTTCCTTCTAATTTAGAGAGAAGTTGTAATCATTCTTCCACATAGTGAAAATCTTTCTGTGGTCTTGCCCTTAGTTATTTCTTTATCTGTTGAGAGTTTTCCACGTAAAATATTGAGTCTCAATTCCTAATTTTTATTGAGTCTCAATTCCTAATTTTTTCATATATATATTTTAACTGAAAAATATTAACCCAAAAGTTATTGTAACAATATTCCAACACTCAAAAAAAGTGATAAAAGAAATATTTTACTGGAATTTTGGGATAAAAGAACATTACTTTTTGAGAGAGAATGAAAGTCATTGATACAATTAACAAATAGGTATAATATTAATATAATATTTAGCAAAAAAAAACTTGTGTGTCCCGTACTGGGATATTAAATCTATCGTCATTACACCCGCATTGAAGAAGCAAGGGTTGTCCCATTGGTCATACATATGTTACAACAATATATTTTCAGTTGATCTATTTGAAATAACATGTTGATGGTACAACTAAATTTAAGTAGGTAAGTGCATTACGGCCCAGTTGAAACAATATTATAATAGCAATGTTTGACTGGAGAATTGTTTGTTGATATTATTCTTCATGAATTTTCCAGAATCATGCACGTTTTCATGTCAACATGCACCGTCCCGTGGCAGTGTTCCGAAGCGAAGTTGCCCAACGCTGCGTTCCAACTCCAAAACTAAATAAAATAAAATATGCGCAGCCACTCAGCACCATAACTTAGACTACATACTTGGTGGTAGGTGAAATAGACTTTTTAAAACAAAACATCACGATTATTCTTTTAAAAATATTTGTGGGGCCACATGCACCCCTATCCGTTGCTTATAAAAGGAAAGCATTCGAAGCCTGTTTTCTCATGCCAAAATTTCTTGGTTAATAAGCCTCCAACTAGGGATTACACTTCCTAGCTCCTACACTACTTAGCCTTCCTAGTACCAGCATAGACGAAGATCGCAGAGAAAACACCATGTTGGTGGAAGTTGCACTTGGTTTGTTGGTGTTAGCTTTGTTTCTGCACCTGCGTCCCACACCGACTGCTAAATCAAAGACCCTTCGCCACCTTCCTAACCCTCCAAGCCCAAAGCCACGCCTTCCCTTTGTTGGACACCTTCACCTTCTAAAAGACCAACTTCTCCACCACTCCCTCATTACTCTCTCCCAACGTTATGGCCCTCTCTACTCTCTCTACTTTGGTTCTATGCCCACCGTTGTTGCCTCCACCCCTGACCTGTTCAAACTCTTCCTTCAAACCCACGAGGCTGCTTCCTTCAACACAAGGTTCCAAACCTCTGCCATTAAGCGCCTCACATATGACAACTCCGTTGCCATGGTTCCCTTTGGACCTTACTGGAAGTTCATTCGGAAGCTCATCATGAACGACCTCCTCAATGCCACCACCGTCAACAAGTTGAGGCCATTGAGGAGCCATGAGATCCGCAAGGTTCTCAGGGTCCTTGCCCAGAGTGCCGAGGCCCAACAACCCCTTAACGTCACCGAGGAGCTTCTCAAGTGGACTAACAGCACCATCTCCATGTTGATGCTAGGTGAGGCTGAAGAGGTTCGAGATTTGGCTCGCGAGGCCGTTAAGATTTTTGGGGAATACAGTCTCAGTGACTTCATCTGGCCTTTGAAGAAGCTCAAGTTTGGAAAGTATGAGAAGAGGATAGAAGAAATATTCAACAAGTTCGACCCTGTCATCGAAAAGGTTATTAAGAAGCGCCAAGAGATCGTGAGAAGGAGAAAGAATGGAGAAGTTGTCGAGGGAGAGCAGAGCGGTGTTTTCCTCGATACTTTGCTTGAATTCGCTGAGGACGAGACCATGGAGATCAAAATTACCAAGGAGCAGATCAAGGGTCTTGTTGTCGTAAGTTTCCTACTTCTCTTTTCTTGATCCACTTCATCACGTGCATTTCTATTATTAAGATAACCCATTTGCGGTTAAGTAAGTTCTAATCATTAGTATTTAATAAAGGAGGCGTTAAAGCTTTAAGAAATAATTGTTATTATTTTATTGAAGCAGTGGTGGCACGTAAAAGCAAAATATACTTTGACAACTTAAAGATATGTCTCTCCTCTAAAGAACTTTGTTTTAATATTATAATAATAATTTTATTTTATTTTTAATATTATAATAATAGTTTTATTTTATTTTTATTTTTATTAAATTAATCTATAGAATATTATATTAATAAAAATGAGTTATTTAAAGGATTATATGATTTGTGGTTGTCTACATATCACCACTCCTCGTGAAATATGCAGCAAGACTAAAAATATACTCGCGAACCAATGTAGCAAGTAGCTAATATACACACTTTTATTGTGACAGGATTTCTTCTCAGCAGGGACAGATTCGACGGCTGTGGCAACAGAATGGGCTTTGGCAGAGCTGATCAACAACCCTAAGGTGTTGCAAAAGGCTCGAGAGGAGGTGTACAGTGTTGTGGGAAAAGATAGACTTGTTGAGGAAGTTGACACTCAAAACCTTCCATACATTAGAGCCATTGTGAAGGAGACATTCCGCATGCACCCACCACTCCCCGTGGTGAAAAGAAAATGTGTGGCAGAGTGTGAGATTAACGGGTACGTGATCCCAGAAGGAGCATTGATACTTTTCAATGTGTGGGCTGTAGGAAGAGACCCTAAATACTGGGACAGACCATTGGAATTTCGTCCTGAGAGATTCCTAGAGACTGGAGCCGAAGGGGAAGTTGGGCCTATTGATTTAAGAGGGCAGCATTTTCAACTTCTCCCATTTGGGTCAGGTAGGAGAATGTGCCCCGGAGTGAGTTTGTCTACTTCAGGAATGGCAACACTTCTTGCGTCTGTCATCCAATGCTTTGACCTGCAAGTGGTGGGCCCAGAAGGACACATCTTGAAAGGTGATGATGCCAAAGTTAGCATGGAAGAGAGAGCTGGCCTCACTGTTCCGAGGAAACATAACCTCGTCTGTGTTCCACTAGCAAAAACAACTCTGGCGGCTAAACTCCTCTCCTCGTAAACTACAATATACAACAGTGTATTACCGTTACAGTTACTTTATGTTGTCATAATTATTTCAATAAGGTGTAATATATACACCTACACATACATGCGTTCCACACGCATAAACGATGTCTTTATTTGATTACGTGATGTAACTTCCATTTTTTTCATTTTACGGAAGTTATAAAAAATAGGATTTCGCATCTATGATAAATACTGTTAAAATACACTTGTGTCATTTCTACGAAGAAAAAATCCCGTGTTCTTTCAATTTGAAATTTACAGTGATATGTGTAACATACATTGGTTGACTTTGGCCCATATCTTCATTGACATTGGGGTGGCTGCGCCGGGAAAAAAGAGAAAAGTGAATATAATGGGCAAAATTATTATAAAAATGATTCAGAGTGGTTTCATTATCTGCACATTTGCTGCTACTAGTACACCTTTCATGACGGCTGCTGGCTAATATCAACATTTTGGTGTATAAAATATTAATAAAAAATAAAAAATAAATTGCTAAATTAATACAATATAATTAATTCAAATCGAATCTTACATAAATATAATTATAAGAACATATTAATTATTACATATTATTCTCTCAAAATTCGAATCGAATTTTACAAAAACATAATTATAGGAACATATTAATTATCGCATATTATTATCTCTAAAATAATAAATAACAGTAAATAATTGATGAATAAAAGAATGAAAAAAAATAAATTGAACCAGAATAATAAAAATTAAAATCAAATTTTTATAGAATATTAACGATAATTAAAATTAAACAGAAATATAATTTAAATAACTGAAATTTATAAAATTAAAATAGTGTTTTTAATTAAAAGTGCAGGAATAAAAAACTGCTTTAAAATAAAACAGATGTACTCGATTAAAATTAAATTGATGCAGAATTTAAATAACTGAAATTTATAAAATTAAAATAAAATATTTTTAATTAAAGGTGCAATAGTCAATAATTGCTTTGAAATAAAATAGTACATTAATTAAATTTAAAATTTCCGAAAGCAATAACTCAAACTAAATTGCAAATTAGAATTAGAAATAAGACGAATTGAAAATGAAAATTATACAAGATCTTGGAATAAAAATTCTAAATAATTAAATAGTGAAAATTAAAATGAGCATTGAATAAATAAAATAACTAGAACAATATAAACTAAAAAATTCAATAGAAATTGCAAATTAAATAAAAAAGAATAAACTAAAAGTGCATTACCACTAGATGAACTTGCCTAACAAAAAACTAATTGAGAAGAGGAAAAGAAAATGAGGATGAGACAATAAAATCACCCCTCAAGCTAAGAGATTGTGATTGTGATTGTGTTTTGTCATAAGATTTCTATTTATAGGGTTTGAACAAGAGAAATTAAGCCTAAAATTAATTATAATAAAATCAAATATTTCTTAAATAATTAATTATAAAATTGGATTGATGTGAAGAGAAATTTTTGGGATTTATTTGGATAAAATAATTTGCTTCTTTCCTGTTTTGATTGATCCTGTCATCGATTTTCATGTAATTCTTTATTATTGTTGGCCTTTAATTAAGCTAAATTGGATTCTCACACCAGCTTAATTTGCTTGATTCAAAATTTTAATTTGTAACGTTCTGCAAGTGGGCTGCATAAACAACTTGGGCTTCCAAGAAGAGTGAAAATTGACGGTATCAATTTTGACATTTCTTTCCATCAATTTGGTTCATCTCAAATTACCTCTCCTACAAAAGAAGAAAAAAAAATGCAATGTGGATGTATTCATGCATATTATTTATTATGCTAAAACTATGTAAAATGCAACAAATTAAGAAAAATTAAAGTATACTATGCTTTTAATGAAAACATGTTAAATGCATGGTTTATGAATAAAATAATTAGCTTAGAAAATACTCTTATATCAAGATATAAAGAGTAAAATGACATACATTACTAACCTTCTAACAACTTTCGCTGACTCAATAGTGTACGTACACTAAAGTATTTTGTTTTCTTCAAACTGTATTACAAACATTGAGCCTCTTGTTTTGGGATGTACTGTGCTTCCGGAGTGAAATGCCGGAAATTGTAAGACTCACCCGAGTTTGCACAGCTATATACATTATAGGTAATAAGTTCTTACCTACATACAATATCAAATATATGACTATCGTTGAATATGGTGTTTTCGAAAGGCAAATAATTCAACATCAATTATCAAACAATCTTAAAAGTCAAACTTACAACATGAGTTCATAGCAAAAAAGTGTTAAAAGTTTCATAAATATAAAATCTCTAATAACTCCAAAATCCGATAACATTTTTTTTAAGAATTGTTCAAGAAACAAATGATCCCCTCTTTTACTCCTTATATCTAGCTGATCCCCAGACATATTTATCTCATTTCATCAATTAAACTTATTCTTGAATTTTGTTTGTGAATCGACTTCCAATATGATAATATGCATATGATTACATATTCTACATTTTGGCTAAGGTAATATAGAATGTGATGATTTTTAGCATTTGTTAAGGTAATTAATGACGTAGGATGTGATTGTTTTTAACATTGATTTTAACTATATCTAACTTCGAATGTTTATGTATTAATTATGACGACAACATATTCTATGTTGGTTATGATAGTAACCGATGTAAAATATGTTTTTATATGGGTTGTGATAACCATTTACTAGTAGA
The DNA here is from genome assembly GCA_963425845.1 of Sphenostylis stenocarpa. NCBI lineage: Eukaryota > Viridiplantae > Streptophyta > Magnoliopsida > Fabales > Fabaceae > Sphenostylis > Sphenostylis stenocarpa. The sequence goes on along the minus strand of OY731400.1, from coordinate 54,675,972 downwards.
CAAAGATATTTTTCTGTCGGTTATACAAGAGATATAAAAAATATTCATTTTTTATGTCAAATTTTGAAACGACTTAAAAAATTATATTTTATATCGGTTGCACATATAATCGTCATAAAAAGTTAAAAAATAGGATAAAAAAGAAACCTAGCGTAAGTACTTTCTATGACAGTTGCTACCTTAACCGTCATAGAAAGTTTCACTTTCTATGATGATTCTAGTATGACCTCTCATAGAAACTTTTTATGACAATTATATTTGTAACTGACTTAAAAAGTGAAAATTTTTTTAATAATTTTTTTTATTTTAAGCATCAACCTCCCTACATAATAATATATATTTTTCAGGCATTATACTATATACTCAATAAATTCATAACACATTTAATAATAATATACAAAATATATATAAAAATATTAAGTGTATATAATGTTATTTAAGTTACATCGTTACAAGTTAAAACAATTTACAAATTGTCAACTCTTCGATGGTGGTAAGACTTAGGCATCCCTATAGATGATAAGTCCCTAGTTGCCTCAGAGGTGGGAGAAGTCATCCCTAGGAGGATTACTAGAAGGAAGACCTTCTCTTCACTTTCTATTTTGAATTTACTTACTATTTTTACTTAATATTTTCTTTTCCTAAGTTTTTTACTTATTTTCGCTTTCCTTTTGTAGGTTCACTTTTTGCACCTCTTTTTTGAAGAATACAATTTCTTTTTGGCGGAAAAGAAGCCTTGGATCCATAGGATACGTGCATGGGCAGCCCAAAGGTGTAGGACACTCATTTTTCATGTCCTACACCCCTTTTTGGAGAGGAAGAAACTTGGGATGAGGGATTGGTAAGCTTGAGACAACCCAAAAGGAAGCACACATCCTTTTTTATGTTCGCCACACCTTTAGAGATATTTTTGGTGGGCTAGGACGAATTTAACATATTTGGACCATGGGAACTCTAGCCTTTAGGTTTAGGTTAAGTTTATGTCTCCTTTTTGTAATTTCATCTAGGTCCCTCCCCGAAAAGCCTATAAATAGAAGGCTTCCCCTCATGTAATTAGGTTGAACATTTATGACAAGTTTGTGAGGTTTCTTAGAATATTTCATCTCTGTGAGTGTCTTATCTTGAACCTCGGTTCAAGTGGCGGCAACCACCACTTATCTAGGGTGGTTCATCCTCTAGTAGCATGCCAACACTCTACCACAATCATACTTCTCTTCTCTTCATCTTTTCTTTTTAATTTATTCACTCTATTTATTTATCCAAGGGGCTGGTTCATTTTTCCAACTCTTGTATTTATTCTTTTCTAGTTTCATTCGATCTCCTCCTCCCTCCACAATCCTTGGAAATGAACCTTCACATCTAGATAGACAACTATCTTAATGTCTAGTGGAAATTTTTCGTGGGTTTGCTTACTTTATTGCTTAAAATTCTGCACCTTATCTTCTTAAAATTCTGCACCTTACTTTATTTTATATCATTTGGTATTCAGAGTTTAGGTTGTTACTAGTAAGGTATTTTTGTTGTTGCTTTGACTTTATTCCTTGTGTAGCTTGTGTGTTTGTGGTCATTTGGTTTGCGGTGCTGCACTAAAAATTTGGGGCGTGAGGTTAGTCCAATACTACATGATAGCCGTTCCGCAAGCGTACGGGGTATCGCGTAATAAAAAGTTATCGTTCCCACAGAGATTGTGCCCAAGTATCGGTACACAGTGATTCAATTATCTAAACAAATCGTTTCAAATAGAATATATTGCAAAATGAATAGAAAACCAAAAACTATTGACAAGAGACTCAAGGTGAAAACTTTCTTAGGAGTCGGTAGGTTTATATGTTACGTAGTCAATTTAAATCAATTCGTTTCCCATTATTTAACTTCTATTTCTAAGGTGAATTTTCCTTAATTGATTAATGTATTCCTCTCGAAACCCCACTAACGTACCTAATTACCGAAGAACAACGTTCAATTCGTTAAGTAGATCCTTTACACTTTATGAAAATCCAATTACCCCTCAAAGAGTTTTGTCTACTTTCGTAACCCAAATCCCTAGGTTCAATTCCATGCTTTTCTAATGATATATCGATCTCTCAATCATCCACATCATTTAAATTCATCTAACCTTATCTCTAAGCCATTAGAAGCTTTAGGTTCTCATGGAAATGAATAGAAAACAGAAATTCAATAACAGAGAAATTCAAAGTATTCAAAATTGATACATAAACATATTCCCCCTAATCCCAAGAATGAGATTTAGTGTGCCATAAAAATGATGATTACAATCCACAATACAATAAATCAAACCCTAACATAAGAGAAAAGTATAAATGAGATAGGAAATTAGAGAATAGAAGAGAAGTTCTCACTATCTCCTCTGTAGCTTCTTCAATTTCCCTCTTGATAGAAGAAATCGTTCTCCTTCTTTTGCTCTGGTTTTCTTCAATTTTCTTTTTGGGAAAAACGCCTCTCGTCTTCGTGTGTTTTGTTTGTGCTCCGTAACTTCTTTTTTATATCTTTTATGCTCAAAAACCGCTCCTCTAATTCAGGGAAAATGTAAAACGTGCAGAATCCACTGGCAGTGGGAAAAACCCATGGCCAGTGGATCGTGACAAGGGCCCAATACTCTTTTTCCAGTGAAGTCCACGGGCAGTGGGAAAAACCCACGACCAGTGGATCGTGACAGGGAGCCAATACTCCTTTTTCAGTGAAGTCCACGGCCAGTGGGAAAAAACCACGGCCAGTGGATTGTTTTACGCCACAGTGCCATTTTCCAGTGAAGTCCACTGCTAGTGGGAAAAACCCACTGCCAGTGGATTTCACTTAACTTCACCAAAAATGCTCTTTAACAATGCTTTAAGGCCCTGAAGTGTTCTTTTCTCTTTTCTTTTACAATGCAATCCAAGGTTTTATTTTTGTGCTTTTAGTGGCTTGAATTCCTTTCCATCCAATGCTTCATCAAATGCTTCCCGTTTCCAAGTTTATAAACCTATAACAAAGCTATTCCTGCAAAACTGAGACACCCGAATAACATGTGTGGAATGAAGGAAAACAATTGGAATTAAGGGGAATTCTAACACAAATAAACTAGAAAACTTAAATAAAGCGCCATTAAAAATAATGCAAACTAGACACTTATCAAAATACCCCAAACTAAAACATTGCTTGTCCCTAAGCAATCACCATCACCACAAGCATGAGTAATAAAGAATGAAGAACTCCAACCATCTAAAGGAATCCGATTTAAAATATTATTAATAGACGATTGCAGCATTATCAAATTAGAAGCCACACAATTATTCATGCCATGCTTACTATGACTAGACTAGAGATACATGTTTCCTTACTTTCTCTCAATGTGTTTAGGCTTGTGTTTTAGTATCACTCAAATCAAAACATTTCAAACACTACCATAGGCTTGGCAAATGACCCTAATCTCCACAGTTATCTAGAAAGTATGTTAAGGTCTAAAGGGCTTTGAATTGGTTGTAATGGGGCCAGGGGTTCACCGAATAGGAATGGATACCAAGAAAAAGGGAAAAGTCAAAGGGTTTTAGAAATGAAATTCCTGAGAAAAGCAAGTTTGGAAGGCATTCAGAAAAATATATTTTCTTATTCATAAATGGGACTTCTTATTACATTGCTACTGATCTCTTTTTTTTTTTTTTTCTTTTTTTTTTCTTTTTTTTTTTGGAATAGAGAACAGTCTTTCCTAAGCCCTTATCAATTAGTTGCCATCCTTGTCATTTCTCAAAAATTCTGGAGAATTAGATCAAAAGGCTTTGAAAATTCAACAATTAAAGCTCAATAGGGGCAACTAATGGTGTATGCAGTATTCAAATTCTGTGGCCAATACGAAGCTTTTTGCCCTAAAATGCCTTTATCATCCCCTAACATACAATCACAAACTATTTTGAATCGGTCACAAGCCAAGTTCTAGAGTGCTTAAAATGTATGATACACTTAAAGAAGAAAATAAGGGTTTATCAGAATGTTTACCCTTTTTGGTTCAAAAGCTCTCAATTGAAACGGTAATGAATCCAGTCAAAGAAAACAGGAAATCATAGTGTATAGTTCAACCTGACAAACTAGCAATCATAAAACTCATTCATTCCTTTTTATGGATTCCCATAGAGGCCTAAAATTCAAACATTCCAATTGTAACACAACTTGTAGAAGTAGTAATCACAAATAAACAAACCATGTCATCCTAAATAGACAATAAGTAAAAACATGAATAAATGCCTAAACAAAGCTAATGGTTCAGAACAAGTTTCCTTTACTACCACCGACCACCCCAAACTGATGATGGGCAATGTCCGCACTGGACAGTAGGTAGAGGGGAAGGTAAAAGGAAACTTATCTGCATAAGAGTACCTTCTCATGGAGAGGGGGGAGCAAAATGCCCCTGTTGGGAGTGCCAATGATACATAGCATCCACCCTCTGAGCTAGGTCATCAATCTGACTCCCTTGTCGAATTTGCTCTATGGACATTGACTCCAAGCGGCTATTCATTCCTTGCATTAAGGAATACATCTGTTCTAATGAAACACTGGAGTTGGGGGTGAACTGGGAAGGGCTAGCTGAGTTCGCTGGGGGAAATGGCATCTGTGTGTCCAAAGGACCATCCTCATCAGCATTTGTACCTGAAAACAAAAAAGAAGTCTTGCCTTCTAGGCTAGTGAAGCTAGGGTCAGGCAAGGGATGAGGCACATGTGTTCCAGGAATAACCAAACAGGGAATATCATGTTGAATTACTATCAAACCCATGTGAATCATTTCATCAATATCAACCCTCTTGGGTTGGCACAACAAGGTGTCATTGGTTAGGTCGATTCCTACATACCTAGCAAGTGGGTTGATGTACCCAGCAATGATAATCTTGCTAGAGGTGGCCCGACCAACTCTGGTAAATTGACTAAAAAGCCATTTAGTGGAATGGATGGGTATCTTATGGATCATAGCATACAAAAAATATAATTCGGCAGCCCGAATGGTACCTGGGCTTTCAAAACGCCCAAAAATAGAGCGAGCCATGAACCTTTGAAGATATCTGAAAACAGGGTGATGCATTAAGGAGGCTTTGGTAGAGGAGGGATCATAACGTTCCCTATTTTGTGAAAGTTGGGACCAAAAATAATTGGCATTGAAGTCCCTAGGAATGCGAGCAGTATCCGTGCAAGCTAAAGCGTTGGCGGACATAGATGGAAAACCATAAATGGGGTCCACATCTGCCAAATCCATCCTAAAGTCAGTGTTATTTAGCCTAAAAGTAATCTCCCAATTAGAATCATTAGCACAAGGTTTAATATCAATGGAGCTAAGAAATTCTAATGTAGTGCGTTCATAGCACGACTCATATAGTTCAATAAAGTCTTCCCAACCCACATTCTTGCAATACTTAAAAGTATCTTCATAAACCCCAAGGTCGAGTAATGATTTTTTGCAGAAAAACCGTGAGGGAACAATGTCCCTCTTGATCAAGGAATCAAGTCGCATCCGCTGGTCATCAGATGTGCACTCAATATTTTCAACTCGAGCATAGTTAAAGGTCTTACAAGTGTTTTTCCTCTTCTTTCCAAAAGTTTTGGTTCTTCCGGAAGACATTGTGTTAGCACCTAAAATCCGAGTTCATGTATATATACAAAATGTGTCATTAGCATCACCACAATTAAATATCTAGGAATGATAAATATCTAAGGATCAATGTGTATAAAACAACTTATAAATATGCAAAGGTAAGAACAAGTAGTTGTCATAGACATTTTATCAAACACATGGTAGGCATAAAAAATTTGAACTAAGAAATCTATAAACATGCATCTCAAAGCTTCCCAGATTCACAATTGACGCTATGCAAATTAATAAGAATGAATCAAATTGCCAAATATGTAGCATGGAGTGTCAATCATGAAGAAAAAGGTATATGTGTTTCAATAAACAATGAAGAACATGATGAACATGATAATCGTGAACAAAATTTTGATAACAAACCCACATGAATTTTTAATCACAATAATCAAATATAAACATTTGTAAACCTTCCCACATGATCAATTTCATCAACAACAAATTAAAATATCAAGTATGAGAAAACCCTATATTAGTATGATGATTCTTACTTGATGAAAATGATAGAAAGATATGATGTAGATGTGATATTGAGTGAAAGAAATCCGTGGAATTGAATGGGGTCAAGGGATTTATGAAGTTAAGAGTGATTGAGAGGGGTAGTGTGTAATGGTGAGGAAGAGTGCAATAGGGAGTGAAAAAAACATAGGTGGTATGCGTGTGATAAGATGAATAACTTGTAGGGAATCACGACCCACTGCCAGTGGGAAAAACACACTGCCAGTGGGTGTCTCGGACTTGGGCCAAAATTAGGCACGCATTGCACCTGTGAAAACCCACTGCCAGTGGGAAAAACACACTGCCAGTGGTTTTAAAATTTTTAATTTTACGTGCCCCAACTCAGAAAGGTCCACTTCCAGTGGGTATTTCCTACTGGTGGTGGATCACAATGTCCATTAACTTGAAAAAAAAAAAATTGCAAAGCCTTAGAACTTTTTTTTTTTCTTTTAGAAAAAGAAAGTTAAGTAAGACATGGAATTAAAAATAACAAATGGGGTTACCTCCCCACAAGTGCTAAATTTAACGTATTCAGCTGGACGTTGTATGCTATTGAGAATCACAAATCTGGTACATCAAACAAGTCCAAGACACTTGCTTGTTGTATTGTTTCTCCAGCTCAAGTAACGCTTAAGTCGTTGTCCATTTACTCTAAATGGACCAGCCTTTTCGCTCCATAACTCGACAGGCTCCAAAGGGAAAGACCTTTGTCACTTTAAATGGTCCCGACCACCGGACCTCGGCTTACCTGGGAAAAGCTTCAATCGAGAGTTAAAAAGTAAAACCATATCACCTGGATTGAATGTTCTCCTTAGGATGTGACGATCATGCCATCTTTTAGTTTTTTCTTTGTAAATTCGAGCATTTTCATATGCATCTAGACGGAGCTCTTCAAGCTCGTTTAATTTCAACAACCTATGCTCACCTGCAACCTTATGATCAAGATTAAGAGTTTTGACAACCCAAAAAGATTTATACTCTAACTCAACAGGTAAATGGCAAGGCTTTCCATACACTAGCTTAAAAGGCGTAGTGCCAATGGGAGTTTTGTATGCGGTTCGATATGCCCATAAGGAATCATCTAACTTAATAGACCAATCTTTACGTGACGTATTTACCACTTTTTGAAGAATGTTTTTAATTTCCCGATTGGACACCTTAACCTGACCACTAGTTTGAGGGTGATAAGGTGTAGCTATCTTATGTTTCACTCCATATTTTTTTAGGAGGGTCTGAAAAGCTTTCTCAATAAAATGAGACCCTCCATCACTTATGATACATTTCGGGACCCCAAACCTCTGAAATATTATTTTCTTGAAAAGCTTAATAACAGCTCTTAGCATCGAATGGGGTGAAGCAATGGCTTCGACCCATTTAGACACATAGTCAACTACTACTAATATGAATTGATTTCCAAAGGAAGAGGGAAAGGGTCCCATAAAATCAACGCCCCATACATCAAACAATTCAACCTCTAATATGCTATTTAATGGCCTTTCATGTCTCTTACCGATGTTACCTGCTCTTTGGCAAGCATCGCAAGTCAAGACATACTTGCGCACATCCTTAAAAAGGTGTGCCCAGGTAGAACCCAGACTTGCAATACTTTTGAGGTCTGTCTTGGAGGTGCTCATATGACCTCCACAAGAACGAGAGTGGCAATGGTCCAGGATGGCGTGGACCTCATCTTCCGAACACACCTCCTAATCAAACCATCTCGCACAATGTTTAAATAGGAGGGGTTCATCCCAATAATAGTGCTTGACATCTCGCATAAAACTTTTTCTTCTCACTGAAAGCCAAGATCAGGAGGTAAAATACCACATGCAAGAAAGTTTACAAAATCAGCATACCACGGGGCAAGTTGGGTACTAAGATTCAATAATTGTTCATCTGGAAAAGATTCATTGATGGGAATGTCACCCATATCTATTTTTTCGGATGATAACCTAGATAGGTGGTCAGCGACTAAGTTCTCGGTACCCTTCTTGTCCTTAATCTCTAAATCAAATTCTTGCAATATCAAAATCCACCTAATTAGTCTAGGTTTTGCTTCTTTTTTATGCAATAGATACTTAATGGCAGAGTGGTCAGTGAAAACAGTAACATGTGAACCTACCAAATACGATCTAAATTTATCGAAAGCAAATACAATGGCTAACAATTCTTTTTCAGTTGTGGCATAGTTTACCTGTGCATCATCCAATGTTCGGCTGGCATAGTGGATCACATGTAGCTTCTTATCCTTCCGCTGCCCAAGCACAACCCCTACTACGTGATCACTAGCATCACACATCAATTCGAATGGGAGTTCCCAGTCGGGGGGTTGTACAATAGGAGCAGAGACCAAGGCCTGCTTAATCCTGCAAAAAGCTTCCCTACAAGATGAATCAAAATTAAAAGGCACATCCTTACCCAAAAGATTTGTGAGAGGCTTTGTGATTTTTGAGAAGTCTTTAATGAATCGTCGGTAGAAACCAACATGTCCAAGAAAGTTTCGGATACCTTTCACATTTGTAGGTGGGAGTAATTTTTCAGTCACCTCCACCTTAGCCTTATCAACCTCTATGCCTCTCTCAGACACCAAGTGTCCAAGAACTATGCCTTCCCTTACCATGAAATGACATTTCTCCCAGTTCAAGACCAAATTGGTCTCTTCACAACGTTGCAAAACTTGGCACAAATTTGTTAAACAGTTATCAAAATCCAAACCATGCACTGAAAAATCATCCATAAAGACTTCCATCACATTTTCAATAAGATCAGAAAATATGGCTTGCATACACCTTTGAAAAGTTGCAGGTGCATTACATAAGCCAAAAGGCATACGCCTATATGCATAAGTCCCATAAGGGCAAGTGAAGGTAGTCTTCTCTTGATCGAAGGGTGAATGGGAATTTGGTGAAAACCCGAATACCCATCCAAATAACAAAAATAAGAGTGTTTTGCAAGTCTCTCCAAGCATTTGATCAATAAAAGGGAGAGGAAAATGATCCTTTTTTGTGGCGCTATTTAACTTCCTATAGTCAATGCACATGCGCCAACCGTAAACGATCCTAGTAGAGATTAACTCATGTTTATCACTTTCTACCACAGTCATCCCTCCCTTTTTAGGCACCACATGAATTGGACTCACCCATTTGCTACTATCAATAGGGTATATAACTCCAACATCAAGCAATTTTAAAATTTCTTTTTTAACCACTTCTTGCATTTTTGGATTTAATCTTCTAAGTGATTCTACTGTGGGCTTACTCTCATCTTCTACTGTGATCCTATGCATGCAAAAAGAAGGGCTAATCCCCTTAATGTCATCCATTGTATAACCTATTACTTTCCTATATGACCTAAGTTGTTTCAAAAGCTTTTCGGCTTCACATGAATTCAAATCAAGCATTAACAATCACAGGATATGTAGAATTAGGACCAAGAAACTCATACCTCAAAGAAGCTCGGTAAAGGCTTTAATTCCACATTGGGGCTCACCACTTTACCACACATGACTTCAGTATCATGTTTTAGTGGGGTATTTTCTTCAAAGCAACTAGATGTTCCTGCAAGCTTAATCACAAAAATAGATTCAAGTGGGTCATTAGGAAGAGTTTCTTCCTTCACCACTTGGTCAACAAAATCCACACTACAACAAACATCATCATTGAAAGGTTTTTTTAAAACATCCTTCAAGCTAAAATCCACCTTTTGGTCTCCAACAAGTCGAGACAATCTACCATTCTTAACATCTATTACCGCGCCCGCGGTTGCCAAAAATGGCCTGCCTAGGATAATGGGGATCATGGAGTCCTCATCCATTTCCAAAACAACAAAATCGGCAGGTATGAAAAATTTTCCTACCTTGATAAGAACATCCTCTAAAATGCCTATAGGATATTTAATAGACCTATCAGCTAGTTGTAAAGACATCCTAGTAGGCTTCAACTCACCTAATCCTAATTTCTCAGAAATAGACAATGGCATTAAGCTAACACTAGCTCCTAGACCACACAATGCTCTATCTATAGCCATGTCACCAATCATACAGGGAATAGAGAAACTACCTGGATCCTGAAGCTTGGGTGGTAGCTTCCTTTGGATCAGTGCACTGCACTCCTCAGTAAGTGCTATTGTACCATCTTCCTCCAGTTTTCTCTTATTTGACAAAATATCCTTCGAAAACTTCGTGTAGGTGGGCATTTGCTGCAAAGCATCTGTGAAGGGAATATTGATATACAATTTTTTTAAAACCTCAAGAAACTTACCAAACTGTTTGTCCAACTTGGACTTAGCCAAATGTTGAGGAAACGGAATTGGAGGTTGATATGGCTTAACCTCCTCCTTTTTCCCATACGGTTTCTCCTCAATCAGCGGATGAGATGGAGACTCATCCAATTTCTTCTCCTCCTTATCTTCCTCTTTTGACATGCCAACTGGACCATCATATTGAGTACCACTCCTAAGAGTGATAGCTAGGGTGTGATTGGATGGTCCCACCTCGGGCTTTCCAGGAAATGTCCCTGGTATTCTCATGGAGTTGGAGGCTTGTTGGGAAATCTGAGTTTCCAAGATCTTGTTGTGGGTGGCCAATGAATCCATCTTAGTAGTTAAATTCTTTATGGCTTCAGAGAATTCATCATTTTGCTTGAGTTGAGTAGCTACAAACGTTTCCATCATGGACTCTAATTTGGATTTCGTGGAATGTACTGGTCCTTGTGGTTGTCTATAACTACTTTGATTTCCTTGGAAAGAAGGTGGTCTGTTTTGGAAACTAGGTGGTCCTTGTGGTTGTCTAAAATTATTTCCATAGTTCCCACCATAATTTCCAATTGCATCTACCCGATGCATCTCTCGGCTCGACACTCTGGGTTACTCCAAGCCGACAACCCGAAATATTGTGACCTAAAACACCACATAACTCACAGACAACATTAGTATTACCTCGCTCCTAGTTTATCAAATTTAACGTACAAATCCTCTACCTTTGCAGTAAGTAAAGAGACAGCATCTAGAGAATACTTACCTGGAGTTTTTGTCGATAAACTCCGTTCTGAAGACCACTGGTAGGTGTTCTGGGCAACTTCTTCAATGAGATTATAGCCTTCCTCCATGTTTTTGCTCATGAAGGCACCGCCAGCTGCAGTGTCTAGTGTCACTTTCTGGTTTGGGGATAGCCCATTATAGAAAATGTGCACGGTCAACCAGCGCTCAATCCCATGGTGTGGGCATTCCCGAAGCATTTCTTTATACCTCTCCCAAGCATCATATAAAGTTTCATCATCTTTCTGGATGAAAGTGATGATCTGTTTCCTTAACTGGTCTGTCTTGCTATGTGGGTAGTACTTGTTAAGGAAAGCGTGAGACATTTGCTCCCATGTTGAAATTGACCCTTCAGGAAGTGAATACAACCAAGCTCTAGCTTTATCCCTTAAAGAGAACGGGAAAAGCCTTAATCGGATTGCATCACTTGAAACTCCATTTACTTTAAGTGTATCACAGTACTCAAGGAAAATTTGCAGATGCAAATTTGGGTCTTCAGAAGACAGTCCACCAAACTGGTTTTGTTGAACCATCGAAAGCAAGGATGGCTTCAACTCAAAGTTGTTCGCTTCAATGGTAGGTCGTGTGATGCTAGGCTTCCTACCCATTGAATTTGGTGTTGCAAAATCACGTAGTGCTCTGTTTTCTGGACTAGCCATATGGTTGTGGTTTGTTGAAACAGATGCTTGTTGTTTGCTTTGCTCTAGTTTTCTGCGGAGAGCTCTAATCTTACGGAGAGTCCGTTCAATTTCAGGGTCAAAGATGTCCTCAAATCTAACACTCCTTCGCATAAAAGAAACCTGCAAAATCAACAGAAACACAAGAACCAAAGTGTAATTCTGCAGAAAAATATTAAAATTAAACCAGAAAAATAATGCAGAAAATTTAAAAGGTCTAATCTAACTAAATCACCGCTTAGCCAATATTGGGAAAAGCACAATCCCCGGCAACGGCGCCAAAAACTTGATAGCCGTTCCGCAAGCGTACGGGGTATCGCGTAATAAAAAGTTATCGTTCCCACAGAGATTGTGCCCAAGTACCGGTACACAGTGATTCAATTATCTAAACAAATCGTTTCAAATAGAATATATTGCAAAATGAATAGAAAACCAAAAACTATTGACAAGAGACTCAAGGTGAAAACTTTCTTAGGAGTCGGTAGGTTTATATGTTACGTAGTCAATTTAAATCAATTCGTTTCCCATTATTTAACTTCTATTTCTAAGGTGAATTTTCCTTAATTGATTAATGTATTCCTCTCGAAACCCCACTAACGTACCTAATTACCGAAGAACAACGTTCAATTCGTTAAGTAGATCCTTTACGCTTTATGAAAATCCAATTACCCCTCAAAGAGTTTTGTCTACTTTCGTAACCCAAATCCCTAGGTTCAATTCCATGCTTTTCTAATGATATATCGATCTCTCAATCATCCACATCATTTAAATTCATCTAACCTTATCTCTAAGCCATTAGAAGCTTTAGGTTCTCATGGAAATGAATAGAAAATAGAAATTCAATAACAGAGAAATTCAAAGTATTCAAAATTGATACATAAACATATTCCCCCTAATCCCAAGAATGAGATTTAGTGTGCCATAAAAATGATGATTACAATCCACAATACAATAAATCAAACCCTAACATAAGAGAAAAGTATAAATGAGACAGGAAATTAGAGAATAGAAGAGAAGTTCTCACTATCTCCTTTGTAGCTTCTTCAATTTCCCTCTTGATAGAAGAAATCGTTCTCCCTCTTTTGCTCTGGTTTTCTTCAATTTTCTTTTTGGGAAAAACGCCTCTCGTCTTCGTGTGTTTTGCTTGTGCTCCGTAACTTCTTTTTTATATCTTTTATGCTCAAAAACCGCTCCTCTAATTTAGGGAAAATGTAAAACGTGCAGAATCCACTGGCAGTGGGAAAAACCCATGGCCAGTGGATCGTGACAGGGGCCCAATACTCTTTTTCCAGTGAAGTCCACGGGCAGTGGGAAAAACCCACGGCCAGTGGATCGTGACAGGGACCCAATACTCATTTTTCAGTGAAGTCCACGGCCAGTGGGAAAAAACCACGACCAGTGGATCGTTTTACGCCACAGTGCCATTTTCCAGTGAAGTCCACTGCCAGTGGGAAAAACCCACTGCTAGTGGATTTCACTTAACTTCACCAAAAATTCTCTTTAACAATGCTTTAAGGCCCTGAAGTGTTCTTTTCTCTTTTCTTTTACAATGCAATCCAAGGTTTTATATTTGTGCTTTTACTGGCTTGAATTCCTTTCCATCCAATGCTTCATCAAATGCTTCCCGTTTCCAAGTTTATAAACCTATAACAAAGCTATTCCTGCAAAACTGAGACACCCGAATAACATGTGTGGAATGAAGGAAAACAATTGGAATTAAGGGGAATTCTAACACAAATAAACTAGAAAACTTAAATAAAGCGCCATTAAAAATAATGCAAACTAGACACTTATCACTACACTCACCTAAGTTTCTTTTTATAGCATGTATGATGTTTAATAAAATGCATAGCCAAAAAAAAAAATTTTTTTTGCACTTGATTAAGTTACATATTCTTCTAAGTTTAGTGTCTTTTTAAATGTGCCTAGCCTTTGCTTTTGAGTTATATGTCTAGTATCTCTTGTTGAAGTTTTCTTTTATTGGCTTCCAATACTTGAAATTGCATGATGAATTAATTAGTTAAGTCCATGCATGATGAATTGATCTGGGATCCTAAACATAGGGACTAAGTGATCAAATTTTTCCTAGCAACTTTAAAGAACTTTTGGCAAGTCTAGAATCAAGTTAGAACAATTTTTTTTTTACACAAAAGTACTTTGTGCCAAACGTTATTGCTTAAAAAAAAAGAAAAAGAAAAAAATTCTACACTTATGAGATTTGGTTCTAGAAATTGTCATAATACTTGGTTGCATGATTAAAATTTGGCAAATTAGTTCTAACATTGTAGGAACCTTAGTCTTCTTTATGTGTGTGCTTGGCTAAAAATTTTGATTGCATGTTTTAAGTGTTTCTCAAATTTCTTTCTAACTTTTCTTGTTTTACTCTTATTCAAAGTTTTGTCTAAATTTCCCTCTTTGTATGCCTTCCTTGATTTTGTGCTTTTATTACTTGTCTTAGGCTTCCTTAAAAGTTTTGTCTTTGATAGTTGTCATTATTGGAACTCTTAAGTGTTCTTGGTTGGCGTATATATTTCCACTTGATTGCCATTTTTCAAGAAATAAAATTAAAGCCTTAAAGAGAGTTTCTTTGGACAGTTAAAATTTTTTTACTTGAAGAGTGGAGTGATATTAACCTTGAACTTGTGTGAGAGGCCAAACACTTGAGGAGATTCAATTATTTTGTTATCTAACTTTCACTTTGAAGTTGTTTTTGTTTTAGTTTAAATATTTTGTAGAAATGTCAAACTCTTCTTTCGAAAAAGCAAGCAGCGTGGTCGGATCTAATGAATGACAAATGAAAGGCACAACAGAGCAAGATTTAGTGGAATTGATTAAGGAGATGAAATTTTCCCGGAAGGAAAGGGAAAGACATTTGAGGGAGACAATCCAAAGACTAGAAGCTAAGAAATCCCAAAGAGAGAGAAGACATTCATACTCACTAAGTTCCCAAGAGGAAGAAGATAAGAGATTGTCGCCGCCATCAAAACGAGACGGTCGGAGTGACGCGATGGTTTCGACCTTTCCGATTTTCGCATTTTTATTGGTGTGGTTACAACGCCTTTAGGTTGTCCGATAACCGGGCTGAACCTAGGGGCGAGGTTTTCGAAAAGGCGCTCTTGGATTGTCCGATAACCGGGCTAACCCAAGAACTAATTTTTGAAGGGTTCTTTTGGAGTCGCCACCGATGTTTTTACCGGAAACATCGGGAAAGGAGTAAAAAAGGCGTTGGTTTTCGAAAAACCAACTTTGGTCATTAGAACCAGAGTTGGGTAAGAGAGTTAGTTACGTGTAAGGGAAGTGTTAGTTCCCTTACGACGCCCCTTTCGGGTTCCCTATGATAGGCCAGCTATATTAAATAATTAAACCGGTGAAAATACGCTTTTACCCTTTATTTTGCGGAATTTAAAAATTATGACTACATGGCCCTAATATCTATTGCATAATTAAAAATAAAGCGATAAAGGAGAGAGAGAGAGTGTGGAAACCTCCGAGGCAAGCTTTCTATTAATTCTTTAATAATTTGGGTGCTTTTTGGCAGCCCTTCACTCTTTACAATGCCAGAAGCTCTCGAAAATGATATAAAAAAAAACTTTAGAAAACTCTCAGAAACTCCGGAAATGCTTCGGAGGGGTTCTAGAAAGAGAATTTGAAGAAATTTCTAGAGAGAGAATGGAAGAACTGTGTGAAATGAGGGGAATGACGCAACTATTTATAGGGATTCGCGCCTGTCAGGTCAAGACGGGCCATCTCGTCTGTCAAGGTCGAGACGACCGTCTCGCCAATCGAGACGGTCGTCTCGCCAAACGAGACGGCGGTCTCGCCACTTTCGCAAGGCGAGACGGCGGTCTTGAATCTGAGACGGCGGTCTCGACCCCAAAAGGCGAAAACCCTTATTTACATGCAGAAAATCCCTCCTATCCTAGTATGAGGCCTAATAGTCTCTCCTAATGGCTTCTTAGGCTTCATCCATCTTCAAAAAGGAGGTCTTCTGGTCTTTATTATGAGGCCGAGCAAGATTTGGGGTCTACAGCTGCCCCCCCTTTACCCGACTAGTCGACTGCTGGCCTGTTGCGCCAAGTATGAACCCTCGTCCGGTAAGCCCCCTTTTGTAAGGCCTGATGAGTATACACCCCCATCTGGTGTTATGCCTCTGGATGCTCCTTCTTGCGGTAGCCGATCCTTTAGCTGTGGTGGCGACTTATTGCTCTAGCTCATGCGCCGGTGTTGAGATGTGTTCTCTCGTCTTCTGAGATTCGTCTGGTTTGTGCCGGGGATTTTGTTGGTGTACATCCAGCTTGTTGATTGCTGGGGATTCTCTATTTTTGATCTTTTGATGGTGATCACCCGACTCTTGCTGGTTGGTTGGGTAGTCTTTGTTCGTTCGACTTCTGCTTGGTCGTCGAAACTTTGTTGGTTAATGTATTTTTTGAAGTCTTATCGGGATACTTCTGAGTGCTTCATATTTTCGGATGCAAGCATAAAGCTGAATGCTTTTTGATTTTTGTTTGTTTGGAATATGTTTGTTTGTTTTGATTTTGACAAAGTCATTTTTGTGCAATATATTTGTGTATAGATGTTCTTAATGCAATCTATTTTAGTTAAGGGCATCTAGAAAGTGACTGGCGCTTTCTTTTCCGTTCTCTTGTGATTTTTCTTTTGAAATTTTGTTTTAGCCCTATCTTTTGCCTAGACCGCCCTTTGCGGGTTTTCGATCTAGCGGGCTTAATTCTTGCCTAAGATATTTCGGTGGACTTTTTCTTTTTATGAAGGCCTTGACTTTTGCCTAGACCGCCCCTTGCGGGTTTTCGATCTAGCAGGCTATCCTGTATTTTTTTGCTTGGGACGGCCCTGGTCGGCGCTGTTTGTCTTGTTTTTCTTGTGCTTTCTCGTATTGCTTATTTTATGCATACTTATGTTTCGTTAATATAGAGACATTCTTGCAAGTAGGTAAAGAGAAAAGAAGACAATTTTTATTGATATAGACGAATGATTTGTTTTTACAGGAGGATTTACAAAGGAATTTATAAGAAGGGCTGGCCAAAGTTGGCTGAATTGTATAGGGTATAACAACCATGCCCATGATTTCTGTTTCTCTGTTTTTCCTGGTCGCCTCAATTGAGATGCTCGAGCTCGGAGTGAAGATCATGCGAAGTCTGCTTGCTTCTGTGAAGGTATTACCCTAGTCGCCTTTGCGGTTTTCGGCTAAGGTAATCATTGCTCTCTTTTTTTGTTGTGTGTCTTTTGTTTTGTTTCGTTTTTTTTTTTTTTTTTTTTGAAACCCCTAATTTTTGCCTAGGACGTATCCTAGCGAGGAATGCGGACCCTATCTTTTGCCCAGGACGCTCTTTGCGAATTTTCATCCTGACGGGTCATGAGCAATGTTTTTAGGCGTAGTATTTTTTTACCGCGTCTGAGTTGACAGGATGTCGAAGCTCTTCTCCGTCCATGCTGGTGAGGATGAGGGCTCCTCCTGAGAAGGCTCGCTTGACCACAAAGGGTCCTTCGTAATTTGCTGTCCATTTCCCGATTTTGTCTTTCTGGGTTGGAAGCAGTTTCTTTACTACTAAATCCCCTTCTCGGAAGATGCGGAGATTGATTTTCTTGTCGTAGGCTTTCTTGATCTTCTTTTGGTAAACTTGTCCTCGACATATGACGTCTAGCCGTTTTTCTTCGATTAGGTTCAGCTGATCGTATCGACTTTGGACCCATTCGGCTTCTGTCAACTTTGCTTCCATAACAACTCGTAGGGAGGGTATTTCAACCTCTACTGGTAGTATGACCTCCATTCCGTATATGAGGGAAAATGGAGTAGCCCCTGTGGAGGTTCGTACTGACGTTCGGTAGCCGTGTAGGGTGAAGGGCAACATTTCATGCCAATCTTTGTAGGTTACTACCATCTTCTGGATGATTTTCTTAATATTTTTATTGGCTACCTCTATTGCATCGTTCATCTTTGGTCGGTACGGAGAAGAATTGTGGTGTTGAATTTTGAAGTCTTGACATAGTTCTTCCATCATTTTATTATTGAGATTGGTCCCATTATCAGTAATGAGCTTATGGGGAATGTCGTACCGACATATAATATTTTTCTTGATGAAGGTGGTTACCACTTTCCGAGTCACGTGCGCATACGATGCTGCCGCAACCCATTTGGTGAAATAGTCAATGGTCACCAAGATAAAGCGATGACCATTGGATGCTTTAGGTTCAATGGGTCCGATGACGTCCATGCCCCACATAGAGAATGGCCATGGTGTAGCCAGGGTACTGAGAGGTGCGGGCAGCACATGGATATTATTGGCGTAGATTTGGCACTTGTGGCACTTTTTAGCATACTGGTGACAATCGGTTTCCATTGTGGACCAAAAATATCCCGCCCTCAAGATCTTCTTTGCCATGACATGCCCAGGTGCATGGGTCCCGAAAGCTCCTTTGTGGATTTCTCTTATCAAGGTCTGAGCTTCTTCGTGGTCTACACACCTTAAGAGAGTGGAATTTGTTGAACATTCAAGGACTTGATGTTGCACTTGATAGACATGAAGATTGTTGATTTTGATGATGATTCAAGAACACAAAGACTTAGAGTGTTGAAGACTTGTTTTGTATTGTAATAACTCTATTTCAATTAGATTGAGTCTGTAATATTAGAGTTTAAGATAGCCGGTACATAGTCTGCACCTTAGAAGCTTCAAAAAGCTCATATTTATCATCCAGACTCGGCTTTAATCGATTAAATAGGTAAATAATCGATTAAAATAGTGAGAAAAATCATTTTCTGTAACAACTCACTGGTTTAATCGATTAAACCAACTTTTAATCGATTATCAGACGGTTTAATCGATTAAACCACCTTTTAATCGATTAAAACAGAGAGGTTTGGGTTCTGTTGATATTTGGCTCTATTTTAATCGATTAATACTTCTTTTAATCGATTATTTCAGTCAGATTTTGATTTTTAACTTCAAATCAAACCTATTTTCGAAAACCCTATTTCCAAGAACCCTAGTTTCGAAATCCCCAATTCCAAAACCCTAATTTCTCTACTTAAACTCTTCTATGGCACTCAGAAAAGAAGAACAACCTTTTTCATACAAAAGTTAAGTGTTGTAGTGCCAGAGAACTGTTTGTTGCAAGAAAAAGGGGCTTTCTGAACCTGGTGTGGGCTAGAAGCGATAAGAATCACTAAGTGGAGTTCTTAGTGGATTGTGTGTTGTGCTGTCTCTGGGGAAAACTGTTATTCATCTCTTGTGGATTTCAAGAGAGGTGTTATCTTTACTTTATCTCTTCCATTGTAACTTGTTTGTAATAACTTTGTTTATAGTGACAGCATTAATCCTCTGTTTGAGTGATTAGCAACTGGACGTAGGGTCTTTTGATCCGAACCAGTATAAATTTCCTGTGTAAGACTCTATCCCTTTCTCTATTTACATTTACACAGTTTTTAATCGGTAAAATTTGGGGAAAATTTTGAAAACCTAATTTTTATTAAGAAACCAATTCACCCCCCCTCTTGGTTTTTGTCCGACCACACGAACATTCCGCTGCGCGATTCTAACAAGTGGTATCAGAGCTTGCTTTGATAGTCATTCAAACTTTTCGAAAATGGCCGGACAAAATCAAACTTTTGTCGAAGGTGCGTCTATCAACAGACCCCCACTTTTTGCGGGTCAAAATTATCCTTTTTGGAAGGTACGGATGCAAATCTTTTTAGAGTCTGTTGATAGAGGCGTTTGGGACGCTATTTTAAACGGTCCATTTGTTCCTAAAATTACTGAGAACAGTGTTGACGTTCTTAAACCTTTTTCTAGATGGACTGCAGAAGAAAATAGGAAAGCCCAATTTGACGTTAGGGCTAGAAATATTATTTCATCTGCTCTAACCCTTGACGAGTTTTACAGGATCTCTATTTGTAAAAGTGCTCAAGAGATGTGGGAAAAACTAAGAGTAACTTATGAAGGAACCGATGATAGTGACTCGATTTCGGAATCAAGTGACTCAGAAATAGAAGCTAACATTTGCTTGTTGGCAAAAGACAATATATCTTCCGACTTTGAGGTTAGTGATTCCGACGCATCCTCAAGTGATGATGAAAATGATTTTGATGAATTACAAAATGCTTATAATGAATTGTTTAGTGCTTTTAAGAACTTGAAGAATGAATATAAAGTTGTAAAGAAGAATTTAAGTAGATCCGAAAAGGAAATTGACTCTTTAAAAATGAAAATTACATGTTTAGAAGAAAAAGAGGTATTAGACACGAAAATTGTATGTTTAGATGAGGATAAGAATTTAGCATGTGAAACTTGTAAAGAGCATGAATATGACATAGATATCCTAAATCATCTACTTGATAAAGCCGAAATGGAAATAAGTGATCTTAAGAAGGATAAAACTGTTTTTGCTCAAAATAATGTAAATCATCAAGTTTCTATGAAAAAGTCTAAAACTAAAAAGAAAAGAGTATGGGTAGAAAAAGGAACTAGAGCATCTATGGTTAGAAATGCATCATTTTCAAATGCCACATCAAAAGCATGTTTTTATTGCATGAAACAAGGACACACGTCAAATAGATGTAAAATTAAACATTTTGGTGTACCTAAAGGTAAATACATTTGGGTTCCTATAGTTAAATAGATTATTATGTCTCTAACCCCAAGGACCCAAAAGTTGTGGGGACCTAAGTTTACTATATTCTTGTTTTGTAGGAAACTTCCAAATCAAAGAAGTCTATGTGGTATCTTGATAGCGGATGCTCAAAACATATGACCGGAGATAAATCTAAATTTGTGAGTTTCAAAGCTAAGGAACAAGGATATGTAACTTATGGGGACAACAACAAAGGGAAGATCCTTGGAATTGGAAACATAGGCGGTGCAAACACTTTGGAGATCAAGGATGTGCTACTTGTTGATGGACTTAAGCATAATCTCCTTAGTATAAGTCAATTATGTGACAAAGGCTTTAAGGTAACTTTTGAAAGTAAATTTTGCACCATACACTTGATTGATTCCGAAAATGTAGCATTGAAAGGCATTAGGCATAACAACATATATTTGATTGATTTGGATTGTTTACATGAGTCTAGCATAACATGTTTAGTTGCTAAGGAAGAGAACCCTTGGTTATGGCATAAGAGAGCGGCTCATATAAATATGCATCATTTGAATAAATTGATATCAAAAGACTTAGTTATTGGTTTGCCTAAGTTAAAATTTGAAAAAGATAGATTGTGTGATGCATGCCAAAAAGGTAAACAAGTAAAATCATCATTGAAATCAAAGAATGTTATTTCCACTTCAAAACCCCTAGAATTATTACATTTAGATTTATTTGGACCTTCTAGGATAAAAAGCTTTGGTGGAAATTATTATGGATTTGTGATTGTTGATGATTACTCTAGATATACATGGACATTTTTCCTAACTACAAAAAGTGAAGCTTTTAAGGTCTTTAGAAAATTTGCAAAACAAATTCAAAATGAGAAAGACTTAAAAATTAAAGTTTTAAGAAGTGACCATGGTGGTGAGTTTCAAAATGAAAAGTTTGAAAATTATTGTGAAGAAAATGGAATTTTACATAACTTTTCTGCTCCTAGGACTCCCCAACAAAATGGTGTAGTTGAAAGGAAAAATAGGTCATTAGAGGAACTTGCTAGAACTATGTTAAATGAATCTAATGTTCCTAATGTTAGAAAAGTAGTTTTAAATCAAGAGGGGGGGTGAATTGATTTTTGAAAGTTTTTCGCAATACACAGATTATCTAATTCGAAAATTAAGATTACTTATCAATTCACAAATCACAAAGCAATCAAACAGTTTAAGTGCAGCAGCAGAAATTAAAGAGAGAAAGGTTAGGAAAGATTTCACCGGTAATTTTATACTTGGTTCACCCAATACCAGGGCTACGTCCGGACTCTGACCAAATTCCAGCTGGGTTCCACTAGAATAGATGTTTTACAGACTCACCCTCTTACACCTATTCTAACTCTCCACCAAGAACCAAATTCCAGCTCTTGGAAACCTCCGCAACCAAATTCCAGCTAGCAGAGAAACCAAGTGCCCAAATTCCAGGCACCACACACAAGAACCAAATTCCAGCTCTTGCTTTAACCTTTCCACCAAGAACCAAATTCCAGTTCTTGGCAACTTTCTACAACAATTGCAGAAAACTTGTACCCAAATTCCAGGTACAAAACAAGTACAAATGAATGAATAGAAATTTAAAAGAAGAAACAAAGAAAGCTCAAACCGGATTACACCAATCCACAGTCAGTTTCTTCTTCAAAGAAATGCAAAGTGCCTCAAGAAAGATTTCAAAAGAAGTTCACAAAAACAGTTGTGTATCTTTCTTGAAAAATGCTAATAGTTGCTTGTATTGATTGCTTGAATTGTGTCAAAACTGATATGTGATCTATATCTCAAAGTTTCAAGCAAATCTGTTTATAAAAGAGTATTTTCAAATCTGCTGCATTAATTAATCTGTTGAAAGTTTGTTTTAATCTGTTGAAATAGCCGTTACAATCTGTTAAAAGTCCTTTCAACCCATTAATGCGTTCTTGATCTTTAACAGAAAATGTTTTAGTTGATACGACCACGTTTTTATCAGTTAAAACGTTTTACAAACATTTTCTAAGTATAAAACAATCGATTGAATCACGTATTAATCGATTGATTTGTTTAAAAACCTCTTTATAAAACTTTCCAAGTTATTTTAGCCGATATAAAGTCGTTTCAATCGATTGAAAATCTGCACATATATTTTCAAGTCATTTTAATCGATTGAAAGTTCGTTTTAATCGATTGAAAAGATTTTCTAAGTTATTTTAATCGATTGAAATGCGTTTTAATCGATTGAAATAAGTCTGATCGGTCATAATTCAATTCTGATCGATCATAACCAACTCTGATCGGTCATAATCTCATTCTGATCGATCATACTGACATCCAAAGTGATTTTAATCGATTGAAACGTGTTTTAATCGATTAAAATAATTCTAATCGCTCATATTTAAGATCTGATCGATTATATTGCATTCTGACCTATTATATTCGAATTCTAATCGGTCATAAAGAGTTTTAATCGATTAAAAGAAGTTTGTATCGATTAAAATATTGTAAAAACACTTTTTAAAACATTCTAAGTGTTTTAAATTGATTCTTTCAAACCTTTATCAGTTAATAACTTGTTTAAGAAAATTCTTTGCCAAAATGCTTTTGTTTTTGATTTGTTTAAAACTATTTTTGAGGCATTTTGCAAATTGAGTGAAGAAGCTTTATGCAGTGGAAAAGGTAAAGTGGTTTTACCTAAGCTTTCGTTAAGACACACTAAGTCTTCAGCTCCATTCTTCCGAGTGACTTGTTTGATCGCTGCAGAGTTGACCCTTGACTTTATCTTTGACTTCATCAAATCAATGAGATCTTTGCTAGGATCACTTTCAGTCTCCCCCTATTTGATGAAGACAAACACCATTTTGAAAAAACAATCTCTGCAAAATAAGTCACTTGATAATGCAGTTAGGTGAGAAATATAAGAATGTAATAAAGTTTTGTTTCTCCCCCTAAAACTTATTTCTCCCCCTAAAATGTTGTTCTTAAATTTATCTTAAAGTGATGCAACTATTTCTCCCCCTTTTGACTTCATCAAAAATAGGGAATAGAAGAGAGAAGAATGTAAGGTTTCGAAAAATATGCTCAAGTTTTTGAAAATACAAAGTGAATCAATATTTCACTCATGAAAATAATCAATTAAAGTTGATTCAAACTTATCTCCATTAACACGTTTGTAATGAATACAATTAACACGTGTAAAGATAAGGGAATCACGCTTTAGTAGCATGTTACAGGAACAGCCATTAACTAAAGCCTTTAATCTTTCTTCCCAGAATAAAAATCGATTAAAAACAGAGTATAATCGGTTAAAATGTTCTTGGTAAATGATTTTAATCGATTGAAAGAAAAGTTTAATCGATTAAAACATTTAAGATTTTGAAAACATGAAACTTTAGTAAAAATAATCGATTATTTCGATTTTGAATCGATTAAAACATGTTGAAATTTGCTGTTTAAGTTTATTTAACCGATTAAAAAGTGTTTTTATTAACTAAAACAACCAGATTTTGAAAATCATGATATATCTGATGTGAATATCTCGTATCTAATCTATTGGATATGTAGTGAACTGATTGTCTAGATCAATATCAACTATTTTTCACTGATAATCTACCACTATCAGATTTAATTTTAAGTTTGGCTAATTTTACTGTTATAAGACAGTTTTAAAAGGTTTTAATCGATCAATGCCCAGTTTTAAAAGAGATTCAGGGATCTATCATCTACTTCTATCTAAGCCAGTTCAATCTAGATTTAGATCCTAAATCATATTTAACCAAAGCTAGATCAAGAGTCCCTGGTATAACACCAGTTAATATTACAATCCATGCAAAAAATATAAAGATAGAAATAAGCAGAAGATAAAGATGATGAGGGGAACTAGTCATCCCAATTTCCCTGATTGAACTGCTTATCCACCAGCTTGGTGATCATTCATTTGATTCCCACCAATATCAAAAGATAATAGGCTTTCCTTTTTGCTGGAACTAATTTTGCTCTATCAACTATTTGAGTCAACAACCTGCTGTCACTCTCGTATCGACAACAGACATACGAAACTTTTCCCGAAAAGAAATCTTTTAGCAGCTTACTTGTTATTATTGACTGCATTACAGTCCATGGTTGACACCACACTTGGAATTTCTACTACACATCAGAGGCATAATCATGTACCGACCAAATCCCACACAGAATGCATGATACCATAAATTGCATGAATCACAGGTTAATGATGTACTCGAGATAGGAATTTTCTTTCATAATAGCCAACCCATTTTGAACCCTGCAGTTGTCATTATCCAAGCAAATAACTGCATTCTTATTAATGTAGTATGATGGGTGTTATTCTCACTTATAGTGAACCAGTCATCATTATCTTTTGAGGAATGTTATTCCGGTAGAGTGGGCAATGATTAGTAATGAGGACAGGTGATGACAATCAATCCAGAATTCTAAAACAATATAAAATTTATCCCTGTATCGACCATAAAACATACATTCCCTGTACCACGTTATTCAATTCTTGAATTGCTTGTCCCAGATTGGTTTCCTTACGGTGTCACCTCGTGACATTGATGATTAAAGCAAATATTCAAAGTTGCACAGTTCCAATGAATTTCACCAAGAGTTTTGAACCAATGCATGCTCAAAATTATTTCAAATATATTGCAATGTAATATCAAGAAATTTAATGAGAACATGTATTTATTGGATTTCCTAGTAATGAATAACTTATTACCAGAAACAATTATCACTAAAAAAAATTTTGATAAACTATGTTTTCAGTCCTAACAGTTTGACCTGTTTGTAACTAGTGTCTATAAGAAAAGTTACAGTCCATTCTTTGATAATTTCTTTGATTTTCAGTGTATTACCATGCATCATTCCATGTAAAGTATTAAGAGAAATGTAAACATCTACAGTGAATTAATCGATTTGTTTTATAAAAGGATCGATTAGTTTAATACAGAATGAAATCAATAACATGTCACCAGAATTTAAATCGATTAAAAACGTAAATAAATCGATTAATTTTGATCCTAAGTGTTTTTAGTTGATATAAATTTATTCTAATCGATTAAAACGACTAAACCAACATTCTGAGAACAATTTAATCGATTATTTCGATATTTCAATCGATTAAAATGGTACGGTAAGTTATTTCAATCGATTAATATTGGTTTATATATCAATTAAAACAATTAATTTAAATACACAGAACCTGGTTTCGCAGCTCTGATCTTCAAGGGATTCCTAGACTTGTTCCTGCAAAACAATTAAGTATTTTTCTGGTACCCTTTATAATTATTGGGTCCTGATCATGTTATTTGAAAAGAATTAATCTTTGGAACCCATTTCATTCTCCCTTTAGGAATAGCATACTTTTTAATTCTGCAGTATTTTACTGAATGCCCTTTCTTCATGCAGTAAAAACATTTGATTGTAGAGTATGAATTCCTATTTATTTTTGTTTTACTGGATCTAGATTTAAATCCTATTCCAGATTTGTCAAAAATTAATTTTTGAGATCCAAGTAATACATCTAGATTGGCTTGCCCCTGAGTGAACTTTGAAACAGTTTGAGATAAGAATTCAATTTTCTTTTGCAATTCAGAACAGTTTTTGCATGGTTTATTGCATTTACAATCAGAGTTATCATGAATCAGTTTCAAGAATTCTTTATCAGTTTCATTTTCACGAATCTGTTTTTCCAGAGAATCAACTTTGTTAACTAGCCAGTTATTTAATCCTTTTAGCCTATCATTTTCTTTTTGAAGTTTCTTAGCCTCTTCATGCATTTCATTAAATGCTTCTTGTAATGCATCATAGTTAACTATATTTGAAGAGGAACTAGAACTTACCTGGCTGGTTTGTGGATTTTGACTCGCCATTAAACAAAGATTGGCTTCTTCATTTTCAGAGTTATCTGTTGATGACGTATCATTATCATCCCAGGCAATGTAGGCTCTTCTTTTTGATTTTTTCTCTTTCTTTTCACTTTGTTTATTTCTCTCTGGACATTCCATTTTAACATGGCCCTGTTTGCCACAACCATAACATTTAAAGTTAGAAGAATCAGTTCTTTTCTCATACCTTTTGTGTCTTTCCTTGTCTTGGATCTTTTTCTTGAGGAATTTGTTGAATTTCCTAACAAGCAGTCCAAGGTTCTCATTATCTTCTTCTGATTCTTGATTTTCTTCAACTTTAAGTGCAATGCTTCTGTTCTTCTTCTCGGAGACTTCTTGCTCATTGAATCTTGTGATTTCCATTTCATGTTCTCTGAGTTTTCCAAACAGTGAGGTCTGTTGTCATGGTGGACAGATCTTTTGATTCTGATATTGCAGTGACTTTTGGCTGCCAGGACCTGTCAAGACATTTCAATACTTTAATATTTAGTTCTTCCTTATCAAAGGTCTTACCTAGGCCCATTAAGTGGTTGATGATGTGCGTGAAGCGTTTCTGCACATCTGCGATGCTTTCACCATTCTGCATTTTGAACAGCTCATACTCTCTTATCAAAGTGTGCTTTCTGGCTCTTTTAACATCTGCAGTCCCTTCATGAGTGACCTCAAGAACATCCCACATCTCCTTGGCAGAATTGCACTTGGGACACCCTGAAAAATTCATCCATGTTAAGAGCGTAAGTAATAATATTTTTTGCATTGCAATCACTTTGAACTTTCTTCTTCTCTTCATCATTCAAGCTTGACCATCCTTTATCTGTAATTAGAGGACCATTAGTAATAACATCCCAAGCATTTCTGTCAATGGATTCAATGAAGATTTTCATCCTAATTTTCCAGAAAGGATAATCTGTTCCACAGAATAGTGGAGGTCTGTTAATAGATGCCCCCTCAGAAAACGGAATCTGTTCTCGACCATGGATCAAGAGACTTGAATAACTTTCAAGCACCTTGCTCTGATGCCAATTGTTAGAAAAGTAGTTTTAAATCAAGAGGGGGGTGAATTGATTTTTGAAAGTTTTTCGCAATACACAGATTATCTAATTCGAAAATTAAGATTACTTATCAATTCACAAATCACAAAGCAATCAAACAGTTTAAGTGCAGCAGCAGAAATTAAAGAGAGAAAGGTTAGGAAAGATTTCACCGGTAATTTTATACTTGGTTCACCCAATACCAGGGCTACGTCCAGGACTCTGACCAAATTCCAGCTGGGTTCCACTAGAATAGATGTTTTACGAGACTCACCCTCTTACACCTATTCTAACTCTCCACCAAGAACCAAATTCCAGCTCTTGGAAACCTCTGCAACCAAATTCCAGCTAGCAGAGAAACCGAGTGCCCAAATTCCAGGCACCACACACAAGAACCAAATTCCAGCTCTTGCTTTAACCTTTCCACCAAGAACCAAATTCCAGTTCTTGGCAACTTTCTACAACAACTGCAGAAAACTTGTACCCAAATTCCAGGTACAAAACAAGTACAAATGAATGAATAGAAATTTAAAAGAAGAAACAAAGAAAGCTCAAACCGGATTACACCAATCCACGATCAGTTTCTTCTTCAAAGAAATGCAAAGTGCCTCAAGAAAGATTTCAAAAGAAGTTCACAAAAACAGTTGTGTATCTTTCTTGAAAAATGCTAATAGTTGCTTGTATTGATTGCTTGAATTGTGTCAAAACTGATATGTGATCTATATCTCAAAGTTTCAAGCAAATCTGTTTATAAAAGAGTATTTTCAAATCTGCTGCATTAATTAATCTGTTGAAAGTTTGTTTTAATCTGTTGAAATAGCCGTTACAATCTGTTAAAAGTCCTTTCAACCCATTAATGCGTTCTTGATCTTTAACAGAAAATGTTTTAGTTGATACGACCACGTTTTTATCAGTTAAAACGTTTTACAAACATTTTCTAAGTATAAAACAATCGATTGAATCACGTATTAATCGATTGATTTGTTTAAAAACCTCTTTATAAAACTTTCCAAGTTATTTTAGCTGATATAAAGTCGTTTCAATCGATTGAAAATCTGCACATATATTTTCAAGTCATTTTAATCGATTGAAAGTTCGTTTTAATCGATTGAAAAGATTTTCTAAGTTATTTTAATCGATTGAAATGCGTTTTAATCGATTGAAATAAGTCTGATCGGTCATAATTCAATTCTGATCGATCATAACCAACTCTGATCGGTCATAATCTCATTCTGATCGATCATACTGACATCCAAAGTGATTTTAATCGATTGAAACGTGTTTTAATCGATTAAAATAATTCTAATCGCTCATATTTAAGATCTGATCGATTATATTGCATTCTGACCTATTATATTCGAATTCTAATCGGTCATAAAGAGTTTTAATCGATTAAAAGAAGTTTGTATCGATTAAAATATTGTAAAAACACTTTTTAAAACATTCTAAGTGTTTTAAATTGATTCTTTCAAACCTTTATCAGTTAATAACTTGTTTAAGAAAATTCTTTGCCAAAATGCTTTTGTTTTTGATTTGTTTAAAACTATTTTTGAGGCATTTTGCAAATTGAGTGAAGAAGCTTTATGCAGTGGAAAAGGTAAAGTGGTTTTACCTAAGCTTTCTGTTAAGACACACTAAGTCTTCAGCTCCATTCTTCTGAGTGACTTGTTTGACTGCTGCAGAGTTGACCCTTGACTTTATCTTTGACTTCATCAAATCAATGAGATCTTTGCTAGGATCACTTTCACCTAAATATTTTTGGGCTGATGCGGTTAGTACTACATGTTATGTTTTAAATAGAATGCTCATTAGGTCAATAATTAAATCTACTCCATATGAATTGTTTAATGGTAGAAAGCCTAATGTTGCTCATTTGAAAATCTTTGGATGTAAGTGTTTTGTGTTAAATAATGGAAAGGATAACTTAGGAAAATTTGACTCTAAAGCTGATGAGGGCATTTTCTTAGGTTATTCATTAACTAGCAAGGCTTACAGGGTATTTAATAGAAGAACTTTAAATATAGAAGAATCTATAAATGTTACCTTTGATGAGATTGTAGATCTTGGGGGAAATCCTCTTGAGTCAAATAAAGAAATTGCAGGTGATGATGAATATATAAGAGAGGCTCTTGATGAATTATATTTGGAAGAAAATGAGCCTTCTCAAACGCCTGAATTAGCAAAAGAATGGCAATCACTTAGAGGACTCTCAATGGACAATATCATTGGTGATATCTCAAAAGGGGTAAGAACTAGAAATATGACTAATTTTTGTATGTCTGTAGCTTTTGTGTCACAGATTGAACCCAAAAATGTTGAGGAAGCACTTAAAGATGACAAATGGTGCATAGCCATGCAAGAAGAACTTAACCAATTTGAAAGGAATCAAGTCTGGGAATTAATCCCAAGGGAAGAATCACATCAAGTTATTGGAACCAAATGGGTGTTTAGAAATAAGCTTGATGAAGATGGAAATATAACAAAGAATAAAGCCAGACTTGTTGCCAAAGGCTATTGTCAGGAGGAAGGTATAGACTATGATGAAACTTATGCTCCTGTTGCCAGGTTAGAGGCTATACGCCTACTTCTTGCTTATGCATCTTTGATGAAATTTAAATTATATCAAATGGATGTTAAGAGTGCATTTTTGAATGGTTTTATTAAAGAAGAATTTTATGTGGAGCAACCCCCTGGTTTTGAGGATTTTAGTTTTCCTAATCATGTTTTTAAATTAAAGAAAGCTTTATACGGGTTGAAACAAGCTCCTAGATCTTGATATGAAAGGTTAAGTAGTTTCCTAACATCAAATGATTTTTCTAGAGGAAAAATTGATTCTACACTGTTTATAAAGAAAGTTAAAGAACATATCTTATTGGTCCAGGTGTATGTTGATGATATTATTTTTGGATCAACTGATAATTCGTTATGTGTAGAATTTGCTAAGATAATGCAGGGAGAGTTTGAAATGTCTATGATGGGAGAATTGACATTCTTCCTTGGACTACAAATCAAGCAACTTAAAGATGGCATTTTCATCTCTCAAACCAAATACTGCAAAGAGATCCTTAAAAAGTTTGGAATGGACACCTCAAAGGAAGCTAACACACCCATGGGAACTTCATGCTATCTAGACAAGGATGAATCAGGTTTGGAAGTTAATCAAACTAAGTATAGAGGTATGATAGGATCACTGTTATACTTAACTGTAAGTAGACCTGATATTATGCATTCTGTCTGTGTGTGTGCTAGATTTCAGGCTTGTCCTAAAGAATCTCATCTAATTGCAGTGAAACATATTTTAAAATACTTAAAAGGAACTACTGGTTTTGGTTTGTGGTATCCGTCTGATGCTTGTATGAGTTTAATAGGATATTCTGATGCTGATTATGGTGGATGTAAAATTGATAGGAAAAGTACTAGTGGGACATGTCATTTGTTAGGTTCATCCTTAATATCTTGGCATTCTAAGAAACAGGCATGTGTTGCTTTATCTACCACTGAAGCTGAATATATTGCAGCTGGTAGTTGTTGTGCTCAAATTTTGTGGATGAAACAACAGTTAGAAGATTATAGTATCTTTTTAAATGACATTCCGTTGATGTGTGATAATACGAGTGCAATAAATCTTACTAAGAATCCAGTAATGCACTCTAGGACTAAACATATAGAAATAAGACATCACTTTTTGAGAGATCATATCAGCAAAGGAAACTGTAAAATAGAGTATGTAGATACCAAACGTCAATTAGCAGATATTTTTACTAAGCCTCTACCCAAGGATAGATTCTATGATCTTTGAAGAGACTTAGGGATATTAGAAATAGCTTAAATTCTGCTTAATTTGACTATTTTTGGATGGTTGTAATGTTATAATTCATTTTGTAGGATGTTCATAGGTTATCATGTGTTAAAACACTCAAAACAGGGCATTCCTCTCTGGAATAATCGATTAATTGGAGTAATAATCAATTATTTGCATCCAAAACACTTAAAACAGGGTATTCCTCTCTGGAATAATCGATTAATTCATCCATTAATCGATTAAAACCAGTAATAATCGATTAACAGCCCGAAATAATCGATTAAACGGGTCTGGAAGTGATTTAATCGATTAATTTGAATTTTAATCGATTAAATTCGACCAAGTTTGCTTCCTAGCCGTTGCCAACGGATATTTTGACCATTATTCCCTTCCATATGAATGTTGGAGATGCTTGGTTATAAATAGGGACCTTAATTTCACTTCTACTCACTTCTATCTCTTGAAATCAAGCTATCTTGCCTTATTCTAGCTACCTTGCCCTCTTCTCAATACACTTAGCTTTCTAAATCTTCTTGTTACTCTTCTAATCTTTCAATGGCCTCATCTTCTCGTGCTAAGATCCCTACTAGAAGAAGATCTGCACCCTCATCTCGACCCCGTCCTAATTCTGTAGAAGGATGGATTTCTGATACAGATGGCCAACAAGAATTTCTGACCTACTGGAAAGAACGGGCTATTATTTCTCCCAAGTTTCTTATTGGTGAGCAATTCATCAATAGGGGATTCAATTTTCCCAACCTTCTTGAAATTCAAGGAGTTCTTCCCTTCATCCAAATGCAAGGTACGTATTATCCTGACCTTGTTAGGGTATTCTACTCTAGATTCAAATTTAGAGATCAAATTGCTACGTCTCGTGTAAAAGGGGTTACAATTATTCCTGATGATGATATTTGGGAGAATGTTGCTCACTTTCCAATTAGAGAAGATGCTATTAACATTTATGGTGAGCTAGATGATTTTGACAGGTTCTTAGCTTACCGTTCTTTTCTGCGAAATCCCTCCATGGAGATTGGACGTCTCCTTCTTGCTGGACCTTTAAAGAAGGAGGAACGCATGATTCTCCATCTAATTGTTTGGATCCTATGTCCTCGAGCTACAAATCATGCCCAATGTTCTTCCATTGATCTTCGTATTATTCATGCCATAATGAATAATGAGCCGTTAGATTGGGGCGTTCTTGTCACAATGACCATGTTAAAAGCAAAGTCATCCCACATTCAAAATTCCATATGCTTTACTTGTCTCTCGTATTCTTGAATATAAAGGAGTGAATGTTGAAGGTGAACAACCAATTAGAACAAATAACTTGAACCGCATGCTGGACAACACATTGATTCAACTCCAAATGGTGCGTGTCAATGATATTTATGTTCACAAAGATGACGTTCCTAATCAAGGTGATGCTAATGAAGATTCTGATGAAGATATGCCTCCAGCTGCTGAGTTTCCCTCTGACCAAATCCAAAGTGTTGGAACTTCCTCTACTCATCATGAAACCCGACAATCCATGGAAGACATGTTATCTGACATGAATCAGAGGATGCAATCATTCTTCACTCTTTCTGGAGTACGACATGAGGAAATAATTCGTCGTATATCTGATGTAGATGATAAAGTGTGCCATTTAGAAAATAGATTTGATGCACACTTTCATAGTGATGATAGTGAAGAATTTTAATTTTGTTGTTTATTTTCTCTTCTTGTGATGTAATGTATTGACATTTCTGAAATAAAATGTGATGTCTTGTTATTGCTTTGATTGAGGGGGAGCTTTCTCTACATTATGCATATTTTGAGGGGGAGCTCTTATGTTTGTAATAGATGAATTATTTTTTATTCTAATCAAAATAGGGGGAGAAAATATTTAAAGCCTAATTTGATTACTTTTAAATATTATCAGGTATGTTTAATGTGTTTGTTAGTATGACAGGTAAAACAGGTTATTACAAGGCTTTAAAAGATAATTTTGATCATCATCAAAAAAGGGGGAGATTGTTGAACATTCAAGGACTTGATGTTGCACTTGATAGACATGAAGATTGTTGATTTTGATGATGATTCAAGAACACAAAGACTTAGAGTGTTGAAGACTTGTTTTGTATTGTAATAACTCTGTTTCAATTAGATTGAGTCTGTAATATTAGAGTTTAAGATAGCCGGTACATAGTCTGCACCTTAGAAGCTTCAAAAAGCTCATATTTATCATCCAGGCTCGGCTTTAATCGATTAAATAGGTAAATAATCGATTAAAACAGTGAGAAAAATCATTTTCTGTAACAACTCACTGGTTTAATTGATTAAACCAACTTTTAATCGATTATCAGACGATTGAATCGATTAAACCACCTTTTAATCGATTAAAACAGAGAGGTTTGGGTTCTGTTGATATTTGGCTCTGTTTTAATCGATTAATACTTCTTTTAATCGATTATTTCAGTCAGATTTTGATTTTTAACTTCAAATCAAACCTATTTTCGAAAACCCTATTTCCAAGAACCCTAGTTTCGAAATCCCCAATTCCAAAACCCTAATTTCTCTACTTAAACTCTTCTATGGCACTCAGAAAAGAAGAACAACCTTTTTCATACAAAAGTTAAGTGTTGTAGTGCCAGAGAACTGTTTGTTGCAAGAAAAAGGGGCTTTCTGAACCTAGTGTGGGCTAGAAGCGATAAGAATCACTAAGTGGAGTTCTTAGTGGATTGTGTGTTGTGCTGTCTCTGGGGAAAACTGTTATTCATCTCTTGTGGATTTTAAGAGAGGTGTTATCTTTACTTTATCTCTTTCATTGTAACTTGTTTGTAATAACTTTGTTTATAGTGACAGCATTAATCCTCTGTTTGAGTGATTAGCAACTGGACGTAGGGTCTTTTGATCCGAACCAGTATAAATTTCCTGTGTAAGACTCTATCCCTTTCTCTATTTACATTTACACAGTTTTTAATCGGTAAAATTTGGGGAAAATTTTGAAAACCTAATTTTTATTAAGAAACCAATTCACCCCCCCTCTTGGTTTTTGTCCGATCACGCGAACATTCCGCTGCACGATTCTAACAGAATTGAGACTCTTTTTGTAGAGGGTTCCTTCAATCAACGTGAACCCTACTACCCTCTTACGGATGGTTCGCTTATCATTGTCATTGATTCCCTCGGGATATTCTCCTTTCATGAGATATTGTTTAATGTCATGATACCAGGGATTTTGGTCATGCTCGCCATTTACTGACATGCAGAAAGCTTGTTTGTTATGCTGCTTAATTTGGATGATTGGCATCTCATGTTCTTGATCTAAGGCAAACATGGATGATAGGGTGGCGAGAGCGTCCGCGAATTGATTGTCTTCCCGAGGAATATACTGGAAGGTGACGCTCTCTATTCTTGAGACTAAATCACGGATGTGCTCTAGATATGGGATTAATTTGGAGTTTCAGGTTTCCCATTCGCCTTTAAGTTGGTAGATGACAAGGGATGAATCACCGAAGACTTTGAGTTTAGTAACCCCATGATCTAAAGCTGCTTGGATCCCTAGCGCGCACGCTTTGTATTTGGCCATGTTATTGGTACAGTCGAAATTGAGCCTGGCCGTTACGGGGATATATTTCTTTTCAGAGGATATCAAAATAGCTCCTATCCTGTGTCTGAGCATGTTTGAGGCCCCGTCGAAGAACATGATCCATGCCTCCTCTTTGGTCTCTTCGTGTTCGATGTGCATGATATGCTCATCAGGAAAGTCGTCTTGTAGAGACTGGTACTCGTTTGTTGACCCATGGGCTAGATAATCCGCTAGGGGGCTACCTTTAATAGCTTTCTGGGTGACATGAATGATATCAAATTCTAAGAGGAGAACTTGCCACCTAGCTATTCTTCCAGTCAAAATGGGCTTCTCGAAGAGGTACTTGATTGGGTCCATTTTGGAGACCAACCATGTTGTATGCCGAGCCATATATTGTCGGAGACGCTGAGTGACCCATACCAATGCGCAACAGGTTTTTCCGAATGGTGTATAATGGGTTTCATAGTCTAAGAATTTCTTGCTGAGATAGTAAATGGCCCGCTCTTTCTTCCCGGTTTCATCTTGTTGACCGAGCACGCATCCCATGGACTCTTCAAGTATTGATAAGTATAGGATCAGAGGTCTCCCTTTAACGGGTGGTACCAATACCGGTGGATTGGTTAAACATGTTTTGATTTTATCGAATGCTTGTTGGCATTCTTCATTCCACACCATTGGTTGATTTTTGCACAACAGTTTAAAGATGGGTATACATTTATCCGTCAACTGCGCGATGAAACGGGCAATGTAATTAATCCGGCCTAGAAATCCTCTGACCTCCTTTTCCGTGCTTGGTGGAGGCATTTCCAAAATTGCCTTGGTTTTGTCGGGGTCCACTTCAATTCCTCTTTTGCTGACAATGAATCCCAATAGTTTTCCTAAGCGTACTCCGAAAGTACATTTTGCTCGGGTTTAGTTTAAGTTGATACTTCCGAAGTCGGTCGAAAAGCTTTTTGAGGTATTGAATGTGGTCCATCTCATTTCTGGACTTGGCAATCATGTCATCCACATATACCTCTATTTCCTTGTGGATCATGTCATGGAACAATGTGACCATAGCCCTTTGATAGGTAGCCCCTGCATTCTTGAGTCCGAAAGGCATTACGCGGTAGCAAAAAGTCCCCCATGGTGTAATGAAGGAGGTTTTTTCTCTGTCCTCGACAGCCAGTTTAATCTGGTTATACCCTGCGTATCCGTCCATGAAGGAGTAGAGTGTGTTGGTAGCGGTATGGTCTACTAGCATATCTATATGCGATAGGGGAAAGTCATCTTTTGGACTTGCTCGGTTCAGGTCCCTATAATCCACACATACCCTGACCTTCCCGGTCTTTTTGATGACGGGTACTATGTTGGCCATCCACTCTGGGTATTTGGAAACTACTAGGAAATTGGCGTCCAATTGTCTTTGTACCTCTTCCTTTATCATTAGGGACCAGTCGGGTTTGATTCTTCTGAGCTTTTGCTTTACAGGTCGGAACCCTTCCTTTAATGGCAATCTATGCTCTACTATACTCGTGTCGAGCCCGGGCATGTCATGATAAGACCAAGCGAATACATCCATATATTCTTTTAAAAGATGTATCAATCCTTTTTTTATGCTACTTTCTAACTGGGTGCCGATGTTTATCTTTTTCTCATCGTCTCCTTCTCCCAAATTAACAGTTTCTGTTTCTTCTTGATGTGGTTGTATAATGCGCGCTTCTTTTTCCAGCATTCTTTACATGTCCGGAGAAATGGTCTCCTGCTCACTGTCGGACAATGTATGTACAAGCCCTTTTAATCAGAATTCCTACGGCCGCGGGCGGGGACCGCAGGAGATACACGGAAAAAGCTTAAAAAAATGAACACCCTAGGGGTTGATCCTCCCAATCCTCCCAATCCTCCCTCTCTTCTATTCTGGCTTAGCCAGAGGTTTGGCGTCAACATCAGAAGCAGAGGCATCAAAGGTTATCCAACCGGCATCAATTAACTCTTGGACCTTATATTTTAAGGTCAAACAGTTGTCTGTTGAATGCCCAGGTGCATCCGAGTGGTAGCTACATTTTTTGTTGGGCTTGTACCACTCGAGGTAGGGAGGCTCCATTTTCTTTGGAGGAACGCGGGATAGAAGGTTGGCCTATAATAACTGGGGCAGCAGCTTTGCGTACGAGGTGGGGATAGGGGTGAACTTCCTCTCCTTTCTTCGTGACTGCCTCTCTGCTTGAGGGGCGGAGGAAGGGGTTGCAAAATTGATGGCGTGTACGACCTCTTCCTTCTTTTTGAAGGGTTTCTTGAATGAGGTACTGGAAGAAGAAGGTTGTGCTATTTTCCCGTTCCTCAACTCCTACTCCACTCTTTCTCCCACAGTGACTATGTCCGAAAAAAGATTGGAGGTACTGGCTATTGCCTTATCGTAGTACGCTCCAGTTAGTGAATCTATGAACATGGCCACTATCTCCTTATCAGTTAGTGGAGGCTCTATTTGTGCTGCCATTTCCCTCCACCTTTGGGCGTACGCTTTGAAGGATTCGTCGTCCCTTTTGCTTAGAGTCCTAAGATCTGACCTGTCAGGGGTCAGATCGATATTGTATCGGTAACGACTAAGGAAAGCGTCCGCCAGTTGTTTCCAGTTTTGAACCTGCCCTCTTTCTAGCTGCATATACCAATTGAGAGCTGTGTCTGCCAGACTTTCCTGGAAGCAGTGGATTAGGAGTTTCTCGTTTTCAGCGTGGGCGGCCATCTTATGACAATACATCGTAAGATGGTTCTTGGGGCAGGTTAGCCCAGCGTACTTGGGGAAGTCCGGGACTTTGAACTTGGGAGGGAAATGGATATTCTTCACTAGGCACATATCCGCTACCTTCTTGACGTCGAAATTGTGCCCCTCCACCGCCTTCAGCCTTTCTTCTAAGGCAGATATCTGCTGCTTAGAAACCTCTGGGGTGAGGATGCGTGCAGTCTTAGCATCCTTTCCATCGTAGAAGTATTCTTCTTCTGCTTCCTCTTCGTGGCGAGAGGCATGTTCCGTTTGGGCTTCGCCCTTATTTTGACCCTGGCGCACAACCTCCATTAGTTGAGCCATTTGCTCGCGGAGGGTGCTGACCTCTGTAGTGAGCTTTCGATTTTGTTCCTCTAGGTTCTCCATTGCTCTGGCCTTTTGTGCACGGGTTCGGATGGGGAGAGGACCAACCACTTTCTAGAATGCCCGAAAGAGATTTATTAATGCATGTTGAGTGTTGAACTAATATGGATGTGTTTATGTATGAGAGATTCTGTTTAAATGATGCTAAATGCACTCTCACTTTTTATTTTCTCTCTTGGTATTTCTTTACTCATGATATGATGTAATATGGATGATACGACTTTGTCAAAATTATTTTTATAAATGTTTTAATTTTCTTATTATTCATTTATTTTGGGATTTATATTTTTTTTTAGCCTTTGTCGCCACTGTCAAAACGAGGCGGTCGGAGCGACGCGATGACTTTGACTTTCCATTTTTCGCGTTTTTATTGGTGTGGTTACAACGCCTTTAGGTTGTCTGATAACCGGGCTGAACCTAGAGGCGAGGTTTTCGAAAAGGCGCTCTTGGATTGTCCGATAACGGGGCTAACCCAAGAGCTAATTTTGGAAGGGTTCTTCTGGAGTCGCCACCGACGTTTTTACCGGAAACATCGGAAAAGGGGTTAAAAGGCGTTGGTTTTTGAAAAACCAACTTTGGTCGTTAGAACCAGAGTTGGGTAAGGGAGTTAGTTACGTGTAAAGGAAGTGTTAGTTCCTTTACGATGCCCCTTTCGGGTTCCCTATGATAGGCCAACTATTTAAAAATAATTAAACCGGTGAAAAATACGCTTTTACCCTTTTATTTGTGGAATTTAAAGATTATGACTACATGACCCTATATCTATTGCATAATTAAAATAAAGCGGTAAAAGAGAGAGAGAGTGTGTAGAAACCTCCGAGGCATGCTTTCTATTAATTCTTTTTGAAAATAGGGTGCTTTGCGGCAGCCCTTCAGTCTACACAGCATCGGAAACCTCTCGAAACGCTCAAAAACACTCTTAGAAACGCTAAGAAACTCCGGAAATGCTTCAGAGGGGTTCCAGAGAGAGAATTTGAAGAAAAGTCTAGAGAGAAGGAGGAAGAACTATGTGGAATGAGGGGAATGAGGGCCCTATTTATAGGAATTCGCGTCTGTCAGGTCGAGATGGGTCGTCTCGTCTGACAACGTCGAGACGGCGGTCTCGCCAATCGAGATGGCGGTCTCGCCATTCGCAAGTGGCGAGACGGCCGTCTCGCCAAAGGAGATGGCGGTCTCGCCATTTGCGCAAGGCGAGACGGCGGTCCTGAATCTGGGACGGCGGTCTTGACCTTAAAAGGCGAAAATCCTTATTTTTGTGCTAAAAATCCCTCCTATCCTAGTATGGGGCCTAATAGTCTCTCCTAGTGGCTTCTTAGGCTTCATCCATCTTCGAAAAGGAGGTCTTCTAGTCTTTATTTTGAGGCCGGGCAAGATTAGGGGTCTACAGCTGCCCCCCCTTTACCTGACCAGTCGACTGTTGGCCTGTTGTGCCAAGAAGATCGACTGGAAGTAAAGGAGTTGACCCTCTTGCCCGGTTACCCTTCGGATGTTCCGACTTGCGGCAATTGATCTTTTGGGGAAAAATTGTAATGTGCACCTCCAGGATACTCCTTCTGACGGTAGCCGATCCCTCGGTTGACAAATGGTAGAACCTCAGGATACTCCTTCTGACGGTAGCCGATCCTTCGGTTGATGGGTATAAACCCCCCATCAGGCTGGTAGAAGCAGTCCGCTGTGTGTTGGACTGGATGAGTATGAACCCCTCATCAGGCTGGTAGTTGCAGTCCGTTGTGTGTTGGACTGGATGAGTATGAACCCCCCATCAGGCTGGTAGTTGCGACTTACTAATCCGGCTTGAGTGCAGATCAGGCGCACTTGCGTGCACGGGTTGATAGGTATTGTAGACCCCAAATCTTGCCCGGCCTCCAAATAAAGTCAGAAAGCTTCCTATTTGAAGACGGCCGAAGCCTAACAAGCCACTAGGAGAGATTATTAGGCTCCCGTACCAAGATAGGAAATGTTTTTTGGCCCGAAAATAAAGTTTCTCGCCCTGAAGGGACGAGACCGCCGTCTGGAAGGACCAGACCGCCGTCTCGTCTCAACGCCAGGATGAGACCGCCGTCTCGATTTTCCAAATGGTGGTCTCGATTCCTGCAAAGGTCGAGACGGCGGTCTGGATTTTCCAGACGGCGGTCTCGATTCCCGCCTAGTCGAGACAGCGGTCTGGATTTTCCAGACGGCGGTCTCGACCCTCTGCCATGAATGAGACGGCGGTCAAGACTTTCCAGACGGCGGTCTCGACCCTGTTAGAGGAGACGGCGGTCTCGACCTGTCAGGCGCGAAAAACTATAAATAGGGGCGTCATTTCTCCCTTTTTCCACACACAGAAAAGCACAGTACCTCCTCCTTCTCTCTAGATTTTCTTTCTCTAGAACCCCTCCGAAGCATTTCCGGAGTTTCTGAGTGTCTTTAGGAGTATTTTGAGCATTCTAAATATTCTTTAGAATCCCTCCGAGACATTTCCGGAGTTTCTGAGAGTTGTAGAGTGAAGGGTTGCCAAAACGCACCCTCCCTTTTAAAATATAAAAGCTTGCTTTGGAGGTGCATATTCTCCCTCTCTATTTTTATTACTGCCATTTAAATTATGCAATAGAAGCTAGGGCCATGTAGTCATAAACTTAAATTCCGCATAATAAAAGGGTAAAAGCGCATTTTTCCAGTTTAATTATTTATTCAAAGTAGCCGGCCTATCATAGGGAACCCGAAAGGGGCGTCGTAAAGGAACTAACACTTCCTTTACACGTAACTAACTCCCTTACCCAACTCTGGTTCTAATGACCAAAGTTGGTTTTCGAAAACCAACGCCTTTTTAAAACCCCTTTTCCGATGTTTATGGTAAAAATATCGGTGGCGACTCCATCGAACCCAAATTAAATAAGTCCCTGGGTTAGCCCGGTTATCGGACAACCCAGGGATACTTTCGAAAACCTCGCCCCTAGGTTAGCCCGGTTATCGGACAACCTAAAGGCGTTGTAACCACCAATACAAAACGCGAAAATAAAGAGGGTCGAAAAAACCATCGCGTCGCTCCGACCGCCTCCTTTTTTACGGCGGCGACAGGTATGAACCCCCTATCAGGCTGGTATAGTCCACTGCGTAGGACCGGTGGTGGTGGCGGCTTACTGCTCGGGTGGCTCATGCGCTAAGCATTTGAGGTGTGTTCTTTTTTGTCTTTGTCTTTTCTGGGAATTGTCGTCCGGTCTGCGCCGGGGATTTTGTGGGTGCTCATCCATCTTGTTGATTGCTGGGGATTCTTTTGCTTTTGATCTTTTGGTGGTGATCACCCGACTCTTGCTGGCTGGCCGGGCAATCTTTGTTTGTTGTTCGACTTGGTTGTCGAATTTTGTTGGTCAAGGTGATGACTTGTCTTAATCCTGCATTTTTCTCGCGGTTTTATCTCTTTTTTCTCGCGATTTAGGATTTTGGCTTTTTTCTTGAGCGTACGTCTTTTTACTCTTTAGCTTTTTATTTTTTTTGGTTACGCTGACTTTTGAAAAGGGTGGCAAAGGTATCATGAAATAGAAAATTTTATTCATAAGGGAAAATTTTATTACAGCCATTTTTCAAGTACTATCCCTAAGGGCAATCTTCTGGAGACGATCCATGATAAGGGAATTGCTGGTACATATGTTCCCGAAATTATGCTTGCTCCCGGGCTTCATCGCGGTATTCTTGCTGGAATGTTGCCCAGTCTTGCTGCATTCCCTGCTGATATTGGTACATCATCTCCAGCCGGGTGTCAAAGGCTTCCTGCCTTAGGGTCAGTTGCTTCTGCCGCACAGACATTTGATCGAATTGCTGGTGTAGATCGGAGATGTTGCGGTTTACGCCAACAAAGTCGTCTATGTATTGCGGTGGTTGTTGGTGCTGATGTGGCTGCTGGAAGTCGGGAGGTGTTGGGAGATCGTGCATTGCCACGATGTCCTGGAGATCCAGCGCGAAATCCAGCGAGGGATGAAGGACCAACTGGGTCCCACGGCGTATCAGCATCCCCATGCTGACCAGAATCAACCCGTTGATGGATTCGGATTGTAGGCTGGAGGCCAGCTCTTCCCGGGCAGCGTACCCCCATTTCTCTGCCAGGGGAGTGATAAGAGGAGCCATGATGACGGCTCCTACTGGTCTGCTCCCAAAGTCCTTAAGGGCCCTCAGGAAGAAGTAGCCAGGGTTACAGCGTCGCCTCTGGCTCATGCAGTAAAGTACGAAGAGGTCTGGAAGGGTTACCTTACCCTGGCTCTCCTTCCTCCCGTGGACAGTCCCAGCCAGCAGCTTGTGGCAAATGCGGAGGGCTGGGGGGAGTGCTGACCCCCTCATTAGCGTGGGCATCGTGGGCGACCTGGTGAGCTCTTCCCACATTTCGCCGGCGGTGAGGTTGGTGGGACAGCTACAGATGGCCTCCCGGTACTCCCGAGTTAGCACATCCTCGGGCCGGACGAACCCAATGCTCACATTGAATTCGTCGAGGGTGGTAGTCCGGTACGTCCCACCCATGAAGTAGTTTACCATCTTGGTTGGTGGCAGGCCCGGGACCATGGAGGGAGCCTCGGCGTAGGAGATGGAGGCCAGGAACTCCAGTACCGCCTGAGGGTACACGTGGGTAGGGGGAGGCTGCAGCAGGAAGCCCCACCCAATACTATCTATGTGGGCCCGGACATCATCCTCCCACCCAAACTCGGCGAGGATGTCGAAGTCAAGCCTGAGCATGGGGTGCCACGTATAACCCCGGATGTGCTCGAGACAGGCTAAGTGCTGCGGCGAGAGCTGAGTAGGATCTTGGGGGGCTGGTGCCGAGAAACTGCTAGCGCCGGCAGTGTCTCTTCTCTTCCTTGACTGACTTCCACGGTACA
This sequence comes from Sphenostylis stenocarpa, assembly GCA_963425845.1. NCBI lineage: Eukaryota > Viridiplantae > Streptophyta > Magnoliopsida > Fabales > Fabaceae > Sphenostylis > Sphenostylis stenocarpa. Next base: position 54,633,256 of record OY731400.1, on the reverse strand, counting down.
TTTTTACCAGAAAAGGCTTGAGAGTGAGAGATCTGAGAGTTGGAGCGCCGGGGAGTTGTGAGGAACCCCCAAAACCCATCCCCTATTTATAGGGGAAAATTCTGATTCGGGACCACCGTCTGGGAAGTCGAGACGGCGGTCTCGAAATTGTGCAGGTCGAGACGACCGTCTGGGATCTCGAGACGGCGGTCTCGACTTTGGGCCTAAGCGAGACGGTCGTCTCGCCAAGTGGGACGATGGTCTCATTTTCGCCTAGGTCGAGACGGCGATCTCGAATTTTGGAAGAGCGAGACGACGGTCCGGAAAGTCCGGACGACCGTCTCGAATTTTTGTTTTTTTTTTTTTTTTTAGAAAAAGGAAATAGGACCCGGCTCAAAAACATTTTTTATGCATGCAATGTTTTTATGTTTGATGTCCTATAATGCCTATTTTAGTTAATTTTTCAGAAGGATTTCACTGACGTGTCTTGTAGCGTCGAAAGCCCTCTGATCTGCGTTCTTGTGTTTGGTTGTACCATGCCGGAGTTTTTGTGACCGAAGGATAATTGGTTTTTCCTTTTTTTTTCTTTTTCTTTTGTAGAGCACTCTTTGCCATGTAGTGTCCCTCTTTCTCCATTCTAGGGATTTCAATCCTCTTGTTGACTATACGCCTCCATATTCCCAAATTAATTATTAGAATATTGTTGTGAAGGTCAAGAGAAAAGAAGTAAAGAGGTAAATTCAATGGTTTATGTTTTAGAAGGTTGATTTTCATTTAGAAAGTGGTTTTTGTAAGCAAACATTTTTCCCCTCTTTTTTGTACTTGCGCCTTAGTTTTATTTCCATTGCTTTTTATGACTAGTTGACTTCCCTAGATCGCCCTTCGGGTTTTCGAACTAGGATATTGTGTTTTGGCCCTAACTTTTGTCTAGGTTCCTTCTTTTTGTATTTTTTGGGGAATCCTAGCGGACCTTATTTTGTAACCCTAAATTTTGCCTAGGCTACCCTTTATTTTTGTTCGGGTGTTCTACCGGGTTGACCCTATCTTTTGCGTAGCCCCCTTAGTGGGTTTCCTATCGGGTATTTTGCCCTTCCTTTTTTGGCCTTTGGCTTCTATGGGCTTTCTTTTTTATTGTGTATTTTTTTTTGTTCACAATATTGACGAAGCATGACTTTCTTTTATGGTGGGGTAAAACCTTATTTGGGTGCTTCTAATCAACTAGCTTGACTGTGATGGCAATGGTGAATGTTGATTATTTGGATGCGCTTTTTATTCTTCTCCTTTTTTCTGTTTTTTCCGTTTATTTAGACACGGTTATTATGAGGTCTAGTCAGAAATAGCAAGAAGAGAAGCAGATAGTAAGAAGTATTCTTTATTAATTAATAAGGGAATATGTGCCCTAAAATGCCCGGGGGTCGGGCTAGCCCCGGGGGATAATCTCTAACAATCATGGGGTTTACATCCCTTTAAATGAAGAAAAAGATTTCCTAATGACTAGGGTAGCTCTTGACGCTTGCACCCCTCCACTTCGGAAAATTTGCTTGAGTGTGCGGAGGGTAGATTTCCCTTTTCCTTTTTCCGCTCGGCCCTTAGTGGGGTCGTATCCTAGGCCATGTTTGTAAGGATTGTCTTTGAATTCTGGGGGTTCCCTCATGCCTTGGGAATCTGCCCCCAGCCCTTGGCTAGGATGGTAACCATGCTTCATCATCATGCGGGCTACCTTCGTGTTTTTGGGAAGTCGCTCTATGCTGGCAATTTTGAGCGCTTGAAAAGATGTTTCAAGGGCCTCTTCAGCCGCATCCACATAAGGTTGGGTGGACGGTCCACTGATCAAGATATCATCTTCTGCTTGGACCGTGACCAATTTGTCACCCACTATGAACTTGACTTTCTGGTGGAGCGTCGAAGGTACTGCCTTAGCGTCATGAATCTAAGGCCTGCCGAGGAGACAACTGTATGCTGGAGTAATATCCATTACGTGGAAATCGACGTTGAAGATAGTGGGTCCGACTTGAATTGGCAAATTTACTTCTCCCACTACTTCTCGTTTTGATCCGTCGAAGGCTCGAACGATGGTGCTACTTGGGCGCAGACGGGTCCCTTGTATAATCAACTTGTCTAGTGTGCACTTGGGCATCACGTTCAAGGATGACCCGTTATCCACAAGAACTTTGGCGATGAGGTATTCCTTGCACTTGATTGAGATGTGCAAGGGCTTGTTATGGTTTGATCCCTCGAGGGGGAGTTCTTCCTCTGTAAAGGTGAGGTGATTGCTTGCCATGATGTGACCGACGATCCTCTCAACTTTTTCTTGGGATATGGAGTGAGGTACATGCGCTTCACTCAAGACCTTCAACAGGGCGTTTCTATGCGGTTCCGAGCTCATCATTAGAGATAACATCGTTATCTTTGCAGGTGTGTGATTGAGCTGGTCTATAATGGAATATTCGCTTTGCCTTATGAACTGGAGCAATTCCTCTGTCTCCTCCTTGGAATCCTTATTTTCTTTTTCTTCTTCGGTCTTCTTATTTTTTCCTTTATTTTTGAGGACGTCTTCTTGTGAGTCCTTGGGGGAGTAGATTCTTCCACTTCTAGTCATGCCCCCGATGTCGGCTATGTTCGTGATGTCCTCTTTTATTGGTGAAGATTGTCCATATCTCCACGGTACAACTTTATTTGATTCGTAGGGGAAAGGACGTGGCATAAATAGTCGCACTGGTGTCCTTGCCCCCTCTTCTTTATTTCTGAGGACCAACGGTCGAGGCTTATTTTCCTCTCATGGTGAGTCGACCATTGGGGAAAGCTTGATTAGGAGTGGCTTTCTCTCCATTCTTCTAATTTGGAAGACATGTCAGTTAATCCTTCCTTTTTATTTATGAGTAGCCCGTCTCTTTCTTTGCAGCGTAGCTCAGTGAGACTTTTGTTGAGTCTCCGATTAGCCTCCCGCTCTTGGTGTATTTCTGACCGAGTCTTGGTAAGTTCTTGCAACAATTCCTTGATCGTCCGAGCCTGTTTTGCTGATTCGGCCTCAAGGTGTGTTGATCTGGCGGTTATTTCTTGAAGTTGGCTATCCGAGCTAGTTCTGGCAGTTTTGGATGCTCAGATAGCTTGCTCATTAGAGTCAGCACACTGGTCCTTGAGGCGCTCTATTTCATGATCCTTTTTCTTGCATTGCCTTTGCAGACCGTTTATGGTGAGGATAGATTCTTGTTCTCTTTCTTCAAGGGCCCTCATCTGGGCTCCCATGATTTCTATCCTCTGGGTCAAGGCGTCGACTTGAGCTTGCAACTCTTCACTGTTGGCGTTTGTAATGAGTGAGGTGGATGGTTGAGACATCCCTCTTCTTTTTCTCCATACCTCGTAGTCACTGGAGACAGTCACTCGAGCCTTTCCTAGCTCTCTATCTCCCATAAAGACTGGCCTCTCCCATGCTTTTCTCACGGCTAGTGAGTTGGCGATTGTGCATGGATCTCCAAAGAAACACAGTCCTCCGAGTTCCCCTCGAGAAATTGTAGTTTGGGTCCTCATGAGCTGCCTCATAGCTACTCTAGGTGAGTAGGCTATGCAACCCCTGAGTCCTATCAAGGGTACGTTCGGATAGTCTCCACATCTGATGAGAACTGGGCCGGGTCGGAACCAAGGGCAGACCCAGGATAAATTGTTGGCGTCCTTTTGTTCCAACTCGTCCCTCCACTCTGAAGTTAAGCGTCGTTGGAGGGGGATTTTGGAGAAGCTTCTCAAAGGATCGGGGAACATCCCCATGTGGCTAGAGGCGGAAAAATTCGTAATGCCCCACACGAAGAGCAGCAACAAAGTGTTTTTCCTTGCTTCTGGCGGCAGAATTCCACCGAGAGCAAGGTGTCGGCAAGAATTGCAGGCAAGGGACTCTTCGAGTTCACGTCCCAGGCGAAGAAGGCGTCCATGACGGCTTGATCCACTGTGTCGAGGTGGAAGGGAAACAAGATCGTTCCAAATATGATTAAGGCCAGGGTTTTGTTAAAAGCGACCCCTTCTGTTCTTTCAGCCAAATTAGATAGATGGTCTTCCAACATTGAGACTTTCCAACCCTGGATGTTCCCTTTTCCTATCAGGGTAGTCTATCGGAAAGGTAGTTGGATGATGGCAGCGACTTGTGCTACAGGAGTATACGCCCCGTGGCGGATATGAACCCCGGCTGATTTGGGCCATTTCAACATAATTTCGTACTCCTCTAAGGTTGGCACCATATCAAACTGCGAAAATTCGAAGCATTGCAAACTGGAGTTCCAGAAATGAACTAATACCCTGAGGAACACTTGGTCGACATAGATCTTCAGTAGGTCGAGAATCCGTCCATAGGATTTCTCAAAGTCGGAGTGGACCTCTGGTGGCATTATCGCGCAAAGCCGTTCCAACTTCTCAATATGGTATCAGGGAATATCCACCTTCTTCAATTGTCTACTAGCCCCCTCCATTTTCTAAAACCAAAATGCATGTTTTATGAAAATGATGCTTATTGGATGAATGTGAGTGTTTGTTTTTATTTATCATGTTTTGTATGATGTTTGCGTATTTTTTTGAAAAATAAACTACCTATATGAGTGTAATATTTTTGAACAATGTCCCATTTATTGTTTTGAAATCGAGAAAAGGAAAGAAAATTTTATTGGATTTTTATAGCCTTTTATCTCTTCTGTCGGACTGCGTGGCTACTTAGCTTACAAAGAACCTGAAACCAGGCTAGCTAAAAGGCAGACTGTCTGAGACAAAAATGTGGCTTTATGCGAAAGGGTAGTTAGCATCCCTTATCTCTTCTGTCGGACTCCGTGGCTACTTAGCTTACAAAGAACCTGAAACCAGGCTAGCTAAAAGGCAGGCTTTCCGAGATAAGGGTGTTTATTGTAAAAATATATATTTTTTTGAGATTTCTCTGTTGTTTTGTTTATGCTATGCAACAAACAAATGCAACACAAAAATGTACACACAATTCGATCATCCACGAACAGGCGAGAAGTCGTTTTAATCACGAGGTAGGGTTTTCCTACAGAAAAGTGCATTGGCGAAGGTAGGTTCTAACTATTCTCACCAAGGCTAAGGCCCCCAAGGTGCCCCCATTATAGGGTCCCCACTTTCCAGCCTTCCGACCATGCTTAACACTAAGGCCATAGTTAGTCTTTGTGCCAAAAGAGGAAGGTTATCACCTTGAGTGGTGGTTTTCGATCACACTGGTGGGCACAAGGCCATCAATACAGCGAACCGTACCTGCCACCCACTCCCTATGGATTTCTCACTTGCCCCCGGGTATAGAGGGAACTGTTGTGTGCAAGGGTTTGTGTACAATTTGTATTTCAAACAATTGCGTAAGTATAAACAGACAACAGTTATTAAAGCCAAGCAATAAAAACATGTTATAATACAAGATAGGGTAAAAGCGTAATTTTCTTGGTTTATTTGTTTTAAAGTTGGCCCATCACTAAATGGGATCAACTCTCTAGGCTTCCCCAGTGAAGTCGCCATCTGTCGCCGCCATCAAAACGAGGTGGTCGGAGCGACGCGATGGTTTCAACTTTCCATTTTTTGCATTTTTATTGGTGTGGTTACAACACCTTTAGGTTGTCCGATAACCGGGCTGAACCTAGAGGTGAGGTTTTTGAAAAGGCGCTCTTGGATTGTCCGATAACCGGGCTAACCCAAGAGCTAATTTTGGAAGGGTTCTTCTGGAGTCGCCACCGACGTTTTTACCGGAAACATCAGAAAAGGGGTTAAAAGGCGTTGGTTTTTGAAAAATCAACTTTGGTCGTTAGAACCAGAGTTGGGTAAGGGAGTTAGTTACGTGTAAAGGAAGTGTTAGTTCCTTTACGACGCCCCTTTCGGGTTCCCTATGATAGGCCAGCTATTTAAAAATAATTAAACCGGTGAAAAATACGCTTTTACCCTTTTATTTGCGGAATTTAAAGATTATGACTACATGGCCCTATATCTATTGCATAATTAAAATAAAGCGGTAAAAGAGAGAGAGAGTGTGTAGAAACCTTCGAGACACGCTTTCTATTAATTCTTTCTGAAAATAGGGTGCTTTGCGGCAGCCCTTCACTCTACACAATGTCGGAAACCTCTCGAAACGCTCAAAAACACTCTTAGAAACGCTCAGAAACTCCGGAAATGCTTCGGAGGGGTTCTAGAGAGAGAATTTGAAGAAAAGTCTAGAGAGAAGGAGGAAGAACTGTGTGGAATGAGGGGAATGGGGGCCCTATTTATAGGAATTCGCGCCTACCAGGTCGAGACGGGCCATCTCGTCTGACAAGGTCGAGACAGTGGTCTCGCCATTCGCGAGTGGCGAGACGGCGGTCTCGCCATTCGCGCAAGGCGAGATGGCGGTCCCGAATCTGGGACGGCGGTCTCGACCTTAAAAGGCGAAAATCCTTATTTTTGTGCTAAAAATCCCTCCTATCCTAGTATGGGGCCTAATAGTCTCTCCTAGTGGCTTCTTAGGCTTCATCCATCTTCGAAAAGGAGGTCTTCTAGTCTTTATTTTGAGGTCGGGCAAGATTAGGGGTCTACAGCCTTTTATCTCTTCTGTCGGACTGCGTGGCTACTTAGCTTACAGAGAACCTGAAATCAGGCTAGCTAAAAGGCAGACTGTCCGAGATAAAAAATGGCTTTATGCGAAAGAATAGTTAGCGTCCCTTATCTCTTCTGTCGGACTGCGTGGCTACTTAGCTTACAAAAAGACCTGAAACCAGGCTAGCTAAAAGGAAGATTGTCCGAGATAAAAAATGGGTTTATGCGAAAAATGTTTTTTGTAATTTTTCTGTTGTTTGGTTATGCTATGCAACAGAGAAATGCAACAAACAGATGCACACACAATTCGATCATCCGCGAACAGGCGAGAAGTCGTTTTAATCACGAGGTAGGGTTTTCCTACAGAAAACTGCTTTGGCGAAGGTAGGTTCTAACTGTTCTCACCAAGGCTAAGGCCCCCAAGGTGCCCCCATTATAGGGTCCCCACTCTCCAGCCTTCCGACCATGCTTAGCACTAAGGCCATAGTCAGTCTTTGTGCCAAAAGAGGAAGGTTATCACCTTGAGTGGTGGTTTCCGATCACACTGGTGGGCACAAGGTCATCACTACAGCGAACCGTACCTGCCACCCACTCCCTATGGATTTCTCACTTGCCCCCGGGTATAGAGGGAACTATAATGTGCAAGGGTTTGTGTACAGTTTGTATTTCAAACAATTGCGTAAGTATAAACAAGCAACAATTATTAAAGCCAAGCATTAAAGCATGTTATAATACAAGGTAGGGTAAAAGCGTAATTTTCTTGGTTTATTTATTTTAAGCTGACCCATCACTAAATGGGATCAACTCTTTAGGCTTCCCCAGTGGAGTCACCATCTGTCGCCGCCGTCAAAACGAGGCGGTCGGAGCGACGCGATGGTTTCGAACTTTCCGATTTTCACATTTTTATTGGTGTGGTTAGAACGCCTTTAGGTTGTCTGATAACCGGGCTGAACCTAGGGGCGAGGTTTTCGAAAAGACGCTCTTGGATTGTCCGATAACCGGGCTAACCCAAGAACTAATTTTTGAAGGGTTCTTTTGGAGTCGCCACTGATGTTTTTACCGGAAACATCGGGAAAGGAGTGAAAAAGGCGTTGGTTTTCAAAAAACCAACTTTGGTCATTAGAACCAGAGTTGGGTAAGGAAGTTAGTTACGTGTAAGAGAAGTGTTAGTTCCCTTACGACGCCCTTTTCGGGTTCCCTATGGTAGGCCAGCTATATTAAATAATTAAACCGGTGAAAATACGCTTTTACCCTTTATTTTGCGGAATTTAAAAATTATGACTACATGGCCCTAATATCTATTGCATAATTAAAAATAAAGCGATAAAGGAGAGAGAGAGAGAGCGTGGAAACCTCCGAGGCAAGCTTTCTATTAATTCTTTAATAATTTGGGTGCTTTTTAGCAACCCTTCACTCTTTACAATGTCGGAAGCTCTCGAAAATGATATAAAAAAAACTCTAGAAAACTCTCAGAAACTCCAGAAATGTTTCGAAGGGGTTCTAGAAAGAGAATTTGAAGAAATTTCTGTTGAACATTCAAGGACTTGATGTTGCACTTGATGGACATGAAGATTGTTGATTTTGATGATGATTCAAGAACACAAAGACTTAGAGTGTTGAAGACTTGTTTTGTATTGTAATAACTCTGTTTCAATTAGATTGAGTCTGTAATATTAGAGTTTAAGATAGCCGGTACATAGTCTGCACCTTAGAAGCTTCAAAAAGCTCAAATTTATCATCCAGGCTCGGCTTTAATCGATTAAATAGGGAAATAATTGATTAAAATAGTGAGAAAAAACATTTTCTCGTAACAACTCATCGGTTTAATCGATTAAACCAACTTTTAATCGATTAACAAAGTGTTTAATCGATTAAACCCCTTTTAATCGATTAAAACAGAGAGGTTTGGGTTCGTTGATTTTTGGCTTCGGTTTAATCGATTAACACTTCATTTAATCGATTATTTCAGTCAGATTTTGATTTTTAACTTCAAATCAAACCTATTTTCGAAAACCCTATTTCCAAGAACCCTAGTTTCGAAATCCCTAATTCCTAAACCCTAATTTCTCTACTTAAACTCTTCTATGGCACTCAGAAATGAAGAACAACCTTTTTCATACAAAAGTTAAGTGCTGTAGTGCCAGAGAACTGTTTGTTGCAAGAAAAAGGGGCTTTTGGAGCCTGGTGTGGGCTAGAAGCGATAAGAATCACTAAGTGGAGTTCTTAGTGGATTGTGTGATGTGCCGTCTTTGGGGAAAGTTGTTCTTCATCTCTTGTGGGTTTCAAGAGAGGTGTTATCTTTAACTTTATCTTTTCCATTGTAATTTGTATTGTAACAATTTGATTATAGTGATAGCGTTAATCCTCTCTTTGAGTGATTAGCAACTGGACGTAGGGTCTTTTGATCCGAACCAGTATAAATCTCCTGTGTAAGATTCTCTTCTCTTCTCTATTTACATTTACACAGTTTTTAATCGGTAAAATTTGGGGAAAATTTTGAAAACCTAATTTTTATTAAGAAACCAATTCAGCCCCCCTCTTGGTTTTTGTCCGACCACGCGAACATTCCACTGCGCGATTCTAACAAGTGGTATCAGAGCTTGCCGAAGGTGCGTCTATCAACAGACCTCCACTTTTTGCGGGTCAAAATTATCCTTTTTGGAAAGTACGAATGCAAATCTTTTTAGAGTCTGTTGATAGAGGCGTTTGGGACGCTATTTTAAACGGTCCATATATTCCTAAAGTTACTGAGAACGGTATTGACGTTCTTAAACCTTTTTCTAGATGGACTGCAGAAGAAAATAGGAAAGCCCAATTTGACGTTAGGGCTAGAAATATTATTTCATCTGCTCTAACCCTTGACGAGTTTTATAGAATTTTTGTTTGTAAAAGTGCACAGGAAATGTGGGAAATGCTTAGAGTGACCCACGAAGGAACTGACGACGTTAAAAGAGCACGCAAAAATTCTATAATCCAAGAATACGAGATGTTCCGGATGCAACCAGGCGAAACGATCTTTGACGTACAAAAGCATTTCACTCATATCGTGAACCATCTCACCGGACTAGGTAAAATCTTTGACATTGATGAATTAAATGTTAAAATTTTGAAATCTTTGGATAGGAAGTGGCAACCTAAGGTGACGACCATCTCGGAGTCACAAAATCTTTCCATTATGTCTATGGCGGCGCTCTTTGGAAAACTTAGAGAACATGAGTTAGAGCTTGGAAGGTTAAACGAAGAAGAAGGACAATTTCAAAAGAAGAATCTAGCCTTCAAAACCGAAATCTCCAAAGGTAAAAATAAAAGGGAAGAAGAAGACTCAAACGATGAAGAAGAAGAGTTGAGTCTAATGATAAAGAAGTTCACCAAATTCATGAAAGCCAAAGGAAGACATCCCTTCAAAGGTAAAGGAAAGGTAAGGGAAAATTCTTCTGTAAATAGAAAATGTTATGGTTGCGGTGAAACAGGACATGTTAAGACCGAATGTCCAAACAAAAAGAACGATGAATTCAAAGGCAAAAAGGTCTTCAAGAAGAAAGCCTATATTGCTTGGGACAACAGTGACTCAAGCTCGGAATCAAGTGACTCGGAAGTTGAAGCAAATATTTGCTTAATGGCAAATGACAACATATCATCCGATTTTGAGGTAAGTGATTCCGACACATCTTCTAGTGATGAGGATAATAACTATGATGAATTGCAAAATGCTTATAATGAATTGTTTAGTGCTTTTAAGAACTTAAAGAATGAATATAAAGCTGTAAAGAAGAATCTAAGTAGATCCGAAAAGGAAATAGAGTCCTTAAAAATGAAAATCACATGTTTAGAAGAAAAGGAGTCCTTAGAAACGAAAATTGTATGTTTAGATGAGGATAATGATAAGGACCTAGCATATGCAAATTAAAGAGCATGAAAATGACATAGATATTCTTAATCACTTATTAGACAAAGCCGAAAAGGAAATAGATGATCTTAAGAAGCATGAAATGGTGTTTGATCAAAATAATGTAAATCATCAAGTTCCTTTGAAAAAGCCTAAAAGGAAAAATAAAAGAGTATGGGTAGAAAAAGGAACTAGAGCATCTATGATTAGAAATGCATTATTTTCAAATGCTACATCTAAAGCATGTTTTTATTGCATGAAACAAGGTCACACGTCAAATAGATGTAAAATTAAACATTTTGGTGTACCTAAAGGTAAATACATTTGGGTTCCTATAGTTAAATAGTTTGTTATGTCTCTAACCCCAAGGACCCAAAAGTTGTGGGGACCTAAGTTTACTATATTCTTGTTTTGTAGGAAACTTCCAAATCAAAGAAGTCTATGTGGTATCTTGATAGCGGATGCTCAAAACATATGACCGGAGATAAATCTAAATTTGTGAATTTCAAGGCTAAGGAACAATGATATGTAACTTATGGGGACAACAACAAAGGGAAGATCCTTGGAATTGGAAACATAGGAGGTGCAAACACTTTGGAGATCAAGGATGTGCTACTTGTTGATGGACTTAAGCATAATCTCCTTAGTATAAGTCAATTATGTGACAAAGGCTTCAAGGTAATTTTTGAAAGTAAATTTTGCACCATACATTTAATAGATTCAGAAAATGTGGAATTAAAAGGCATTAGGCATAAAAACATATATTTGATTGATTTGGATTGTTTACATGAGTCTAGTATAACATGTTTAGTTGCTAAGGAAGAGAACCCTTGGTTATGGCATAAGAGAGCGGCTCATATAAATATGCATCATTTGAACAAATTGATTTCAAAAGACTTAGTTATTGGTTTGCCTAAGTTAAAATTTGAAAAAGATAGGTTATGTGATGCATGCTAAAAGGGTAAACAAGTAAAATCATCATTTAAATCAAAGAATGTTATTTCCACTTCAAAACCCCTAGAATTATTACATTTAGATTTATTTGGACCTTCTAGGATAAAAAGCTTTGGTGGAAATTATTATGGACTTGTGATTGTTGATGATTACTCTAGATATACATGGACATTTTTCCTAACTACGAAAAGTGAAGCTTTTAAGGTCTTTAGAAAATTTACAAAACAAATTCAAAATGAGAAAGACTTAAGAATTAAAGTTTTAAGAAGTGACCATGGTGGTGAGTTTCAAAATGAAAAGTTTGAAAATTATTGTGAAGAAAATGGAATTTTACATAACTTTTCTGCTCCTAGGACTCCCCAACAAAATGGTGTATGTAGACCCCAAATCTTGCCCGGCCTCCAAATAAAGTCAGAAAGCTTCCTATTTGAAGACGGCCGGAGCTTAACAAGCCACTAGGAGAGACTATTAGGCTCCCGTACCAAGATAGGAAGGTTTTTCGATCCAAAAATAAAGTTTCTCGCCTTGAAGGGACGAGACCGCCGTCTGGGAATACCAGACCGCCGTCTCGTTTCAGCGCCAGGACGAGACCGCCGTCTCGACTTTCCAGACGGCGGTCTCGACACTCGCAAAAATGAGACGGTGGTCTGGGTTTTCCAGACGGCGGTCTCGATTCTCGCCAAGTCGAGACGGCGGTCTGGATTTTCCAGACGGCGGTCTCGACCCCGTGACATGAGCGAGACGGCGGTCTCGAATTACGAGACGGCGGTCTCAACCCTGTCAGACGAGAACGGTGGTCTGGACCCTGACAGCGCGAAAAACTATAAATAGGGGCTCTCCCCCCCTCATTTCCACACAGAAAAACCAAGAGCTCTCCCTTCTCTCTAGATTTTCTCTCTCTAAGAATCCCTCCGAGGCATTTCCGGAGTTTCTGAGAGTGTAGAGTGAAGGGTTGCCAAAACGCACCCTCTTTTTGAATATAAAGCTTGCTTTGGAGGTGCATATCCTCATTCTTTATTCTTTAAAATTACTGCTATTTAAATCATGCAATAGAAGCTAGGGCAATGTAGTCACATACTTAAATTCCGCATAATAAAAAGGGTAAAAGCGCAATTTTCCAAGTTTAATTATTCGCAAATAGCCGGCCTGTCATAGGGAACCCGAAAGGGGCGTCGTAAAGGGACTAATACTCCCTTTACACGTAACTAACTCCCTTACCCGACTCTGGTTCTAATGACCAAAGTTGGTTTTCGAAAACCAACGCCTTTTTTAAAACCCCTTTTCCGATGTTTATGGTAAAAATATCGGTGGCGACTCCATAGAACCCAAAATAAATAAGACCTTGGGTTAGCCCGGTTGTCGGACAACTCAAGGACACTTTTTGAAAACCTCGTCTCCAGATTAGCCCGGTTATCGGACAGCCTGAAGACGTTGTAACCACCAATAAAAAACGCGAAAATCAAAGGAGAGTCGAAAAACCATCGCGTCGCTCCGACCGCGCCCCCTCTTTGGGGATGCGGCGACAGATGGCGACTCCGCTGGGGAAGCCTAGAGAGTTGATCCCATTTAGTGATGGGCTGGCTTAAAAATAATTAAACCAAGAAAATAGCGCTTTTACCCTACCTTGTATTATAACATGCTTTATTGTCTGGCTTTCAATAAACTGTTGTTTGTTTATACTTACGCAAATTGATTGAGATATAAACTGCACACAAGTCCCTTGCACACTATAGTTCCTCCTATACCCGGGGGCAAGTGAGATAACCATAGGGAGTGGGTGGCAGGTACGGTTCGCTGCAGTTAGGGCCTTGTGCCCACCAGTGTGATCGGAAACCACCACTCAAGGTGATAACCTTCCTCTTTTGGCAACAAGACCGACTCTGGCCTTAGTGTTGAGCATGGTCGGACGGCTGGAGAGTGGGGACCCTATAATGGGGGCACCTTGGGGGCCTTAGCCTGGTGAGAACAGTTAGAACATACCCTAACCAATACACTTTTCTGCAGGAGAACCCTACCTCGTGATAAAAACGGAATCTCGCCTGTTCGGGGATGATTGAATTGTGTGTGCATATGATTGTTGCATTTGTATGTTGCATAGCATAAACAAACAACAGAAAAAAAAAATTCCAAAAAAACATTTTACAAATAAACACCCTTATCTCGGACAGTCTGCCTTTTAGCTAGCCTGGTTTCAGGTTCTTTGTAAGCTAAGTAGCCACGCAGTTCGACAGAAGAGATAAGGGACGCTAAATATTTCTTTCGCATAAAGCCATATTTTATCTCGGACAGTCTGCCTTTTAGCTAGCCTAGTTTCAGGTTCTTTGCAAGCTAAGTAGCCACGCAGTTCCGACAAAAGAGATAAAAGGCTATAAAATAAACAAATAAAATATAAAAAATACAAAAACATCAAAAATATATATAAATAAACAAACTTCTGACAAAGTCAACTCATCCATATTACATCATATCATGAGTAAAGAAAAAACAAAAAGAGAAAAAAATAAGTGTGCATACGCATCATTTTAATAAATCCCTCAAAAGTAGGTCTTAGAGGCGTTTTTTGGGAAAATTACTGGGCCAAATCCCCTGCGGGAATTTGCAGCTTGGTTCTTCCCCCTTTTCTCTTCGTTTTGACATGCTGTGCGTCCAAATCGGACAACCCAGTCAAAAGTTATGTCACTTTGAACATCTATCGCCCTTTTGTACTGGTGCATGCATAATAACATTTATTCTAGGGAGCACTAGATATCCCTAAGACAATGGCGAAAGAGGCCCCGAGCACATTTGCGACCTTCGCGACAAGGAAGGGACAAATGTACTAAGGTGAGATGGTGATTGCCATTATACTTGTCAAATATTTGATGGGGAAGGAACCATTACACCGAGGTGGGTAGGATATCCCACAAAGCATAAGCTTTAAGGAGGATATTTAAGCCATTGTCTTAAGGAATATCCATCTCATAAATCATTCATTTTTAACAATAAAAATCTTTTTGCATTCTAGAAAGCGGCTGGTATTCTTCATGCCCTCATCCGCATACAAAAAAAAAAAAAAACACAAAATCCTAAACACTATCATACATCATGTTAGAAAATAAAACATGATAATGTTTAGGAAAAAACAAACACTTGCATACATGCATCCACCAAAACTTCATCTTCATAACATCATCTAGAAGTAGGCGGTTGAAGTAAGTGGACATTCCTCAATACCATGTGAAGAGGATAAGGCATTCGCAAGCCATGCACGGGAAGTCAAAATGAAAATAAAGGAAAATTCTAACCTGCCTATGGGTTCATTTAGGCTTCTCCGCTTTCAAAAAAATGCACTTCAAAACATTGCATTGAGGAATGCACACTGTCTAGATGAAATAAATAAAAATTGTTTGTTTTCATCATCTCAACCGTCTACTGCATTCATGAATTGCATTCATAAATTGCATTTATTCTCACTTTAATAATAATAAGATAATAAAAAGAAAGGATTAGTCGATGTGCTTTCCATGAATCAGAATAAGATGAAAAGCAAACCTTTCGTCGTCAAGTTCTCTCCAACGGTTGATCCGCCTAAGAAGGATAATAAGCCTCAACCGTTGGGCATCCGAAGAGGGGGCAAGGATGTCGTTACATTTGTTCACCCCATACATCAAATAAGGTTGCACCATTGAGATACGCAGAAACATCTTCCATCAATAAAGATAGCTCCAACATAGCTGGCATTGGGGGCAAAATTAGAAATGAAAGAATCTACACCCCCAGGAGCTATAAGGCAATGCTCCCAAGAATAAAGGAAAAATAAAAAGACCGAAGGAAACATAATCCAAAGAGGAAATTGAAGAGACTTTGGATTCACGACGCTGAGGCAATTCTTTCGACGCTCCGCTAAAGAGATAAACTCAGGGTAGGCGACAAGCTAGTCACAGTTTGAGCTAGAGACGACATTCAGATCATCAAATCGTCTGCCCTACCTTGAATGGATGTGGCGGAAGAAGACCTTAGAAATATGAAAAGACTTCCCCAACAATATGAAGGTGACCCACATGATGAGGAAATATGAATGTCGCCCAAACCAAGGGCTCATTAGAAACTCTCAAGGAATAAGGGAGCCACCAGATTTTAAAGACAATCCTTTGAAGCATTACCCTACAAAGGATCAAGCTGCACGGAGAAAAGGGAAGTCTCCCCTCCACACCTTCAAACCAGATTTTCCCATATAAAGGGGTTTAAGCGTCAAAAGCGACTTTAGTCATTAGGTGTTCTCCTTCTAATTCTTAGGGATTGTAAATCCAATGACTATTAGAGATTACTTCTCGGGGCTAGCCCGACTCCCGAGCATTGTAGGGCACATATTTCCCTATTAATTACAAAGAATGTCATTCTTACTATCTGCTTCTCTTCTCGCTATTCATGTCTAAACCTCATTAATAATCATGTTTAAGCAAACGTTTCAAAAATGCGTCAAAATGCGCCATTGACCAAAATAAAAGTCAAATCCATCATCATCGATTGACTAGAAGCACAAAATAAAGTTTTACCTTGTCATAAATAAAGTCGTGTTTCGCCAGTGTTGTGCAAAAAGAAAAAAAAAAGAGAAAAAAAAAGAAAAAAAAATCAAAAGAAGCCCATAAAAGCTAAAGGCCAAAAAGAGAGGGCAAGATACCCGGTAGGAAACCCACAAAGGGGGCTACGCAAAAGTTAGGGTAAACCCGCTAGGAAACCTGAACAACCATAAAGGGTAGCTTACGCAAAAATTAGGGTTACAAAATAAAGTCCGCTAGGTTTCCCAAAGCAGCAAAAAAAGAAACCTAGACAAAAGTTAGGACAAAACAAAACACAGCACCTTAGACTGAAAACCCAAAGGGCAGACTAGGGAAGTCAACCAGTCATAACAAGCGCCATAGAATAAGACGCCACTCCATAAACAAAACGTTTGTCTAAACTAGCCTAAACACTCTAACCAACCTTGGCTAGCCATGCTTACAAAAACCATTTTTGTCAAAATAAAACAATTCTAAAACACAAGCCTTTGAATTAAATATCCTCTTCTTTCTCTTCTCTTGACCCTTACTACTACAGCATTCTAGTAATTAGTAGGGAAATGTGGAGATAGTAGTCAATAGGAGGATTGACATCCCCAAGGAAAGGGAGGGGCACACTGACATGGCAAGTCGCTCTAAAATCAACACAATCATTCTTCGGTCACGGTAAAATCGAGACAGCGAAATGGGTATGGCCTATCCCTGTCGACGAAAGCACATAACGTCAGAAGCTCATCAGAAGCTCAAGCACATTGGTTAATCCTTTTGAAAAATTAATTGAAATAGTATTATAGGATGCATATCGCAAACATTGCATGCATATGATAGGCTCCTATCTCTCAAAAAAAAGAAGATAAAGAAAAAATGAGAATAAAAAGAATAATGCCAGCTAGGAGATTCTTAGGCAAAAGTTAGGGTAGCCTGCTAGATCGAAAACCCGCAAAAGGCGGTCTAGGCAAAAGTTAGGGCGTTCATAAAAAAGGAAAAAGCCCGCTAAGATATCCTAGGCAAAAATTAAGGCAGCCCGCTAGACCGAAAACCCCAAAAGGGCGGTCTAGGCAAAAGATAGGGCTAAACCAAAAAATGAATAAAAGAGAAGAGCCCTTCATCATAATCATAAAAAAGTCCAGCAGGAGAATGCCAGTCACTTTTCCAGATGCATCAATAAAAAAGAATAGATAGCATTTAGGGCATCCACACACAAGTAGTCGCACAAAACGACTTTGTCGATGTCAAAAATGAAAGAAATAAAAAATTACTTCAAACAAATAACAAAAAACGAAAAGCATTCATGCATATAAGGAGACTAGCTCCATGTTTGTGATTGAAAACAGGATCACTGAGACTGAGTCTCTAAATAATGCCCTCAAAACGAAGCAAGTCGTCAATCAAGCGACTCAGTGGAATAAGAGCTTCTGAAAATCAAGAGCTCCAACTACCATCCTTCTACCCAGAAAAGAAGGCACAAGAAAGTAATAAGTCTTCACACAGTGCTCTCCCTCAAGAAAGAAGAGCGAGTTGTCGTAAGAAGCTTCCAGAAGCCAAAGCTCCAATCATCAGACATCATAAAAGAAAAGCCGACGGAAAGGCTTAGTCATCCCCAAGAGGATCCTTGCCTACTCCGAAGGCAAAACAAAAATACTCCTCACGGCTCAGCATTACCACCACATGAGTCATCGAGCACACTCACCCAAAGTCTCCTCCACACTCCCCAACGGAGAATAAAGGCTCCAAGAGCCCATCATCATCATCATCATCAACAGTCAAAAGAGTCCGATCTCCATACCATCAAGGGCTCAACATAAAGAGAAAAAAGAAGAAAACCCTTGCATCCCCAGCGGATATCCAAAAGAAAGGGTCGCAACAGAGGGGGCCGAATAAAAATCCTCAAATGGATCTCCAAAAAAAAAAAAAAAAAAAAATTCTACAAAAAGCAATCAGAAATTCCCATCCCTCAATGGAATAAGAGCTTCACAAGTTTAGCTCGCATCAACATCAATCAAGGAGTCAAGACTCCATTCCTAGAAAAGAAAAATCAGATCCCCAGGAAGTCAACTAATTCCCTGGTGGATCACTAAAGAAATAAAACGTCATCCCTAGTGGACCTTCCCCAAAAAGAAAGGAAAAAGCCAGCGTAATAAAAAGAGACTAAAAAATAAAAAGGCTTACGCATTATCCCCACAAAAGCCAGATTTCAAAATCGCGATAAAGAAGAGATAAATCGTGGAAAAAAGGCGAAATCAAAACCACTACAGCAGAATAAAGAGCTTCAAGGAAAATAGCTCTAACCTTCTACACCAATAAACGAAGGTACACCAAGAAAAAGCCAACGGAAAGGCTTGATCATCCCCAGCGGAATAAGAGCATAGGCAAAGCCAGCTCAAAACAACAACATTCAACAAGGAGTCAAAAACTCCATTTCTCCCTAAGGGGCAAGACAAAATCAGATCCCCGGGAAGGCAATCAATTCCCCCGTGGATCACCAAAAAAAAAAAGAAAAATCATCTCCAGTGAGCCTACGACAAAGGCAAATTCCAGACTCACATCCTTAGAAGAGTCATTTGCCTAGGCGTAGGCAAGATCTGGCAAGCGAGAGCCAATTTTCCTAGAAAGGGACATCAGCCTAGTCAGAGGCAAAACAGAATGCAACCAAAAGTCTTCACTTCCGATGAAGCATCTACCTACTCAGAGGCATTACCAGGAACTCAATGGATATCCGCCTACTCAAGAGGCGTCACCAAGATCAACAAATCCCCAGAGGATTCCTACCTACCTAAGAGGCACTTATCAAAAAATTCCCGACAACCAGCAAAGTTGGATGACCACCACAAAAGATCAAAAACAAAGAATCCCCAGCAATCAACAAGCTGGACGAACACCAACGTAATCCCGACACGAGACCGGACGAAAATTCCCGAAAAGACAAAAAACAAAGACGGAACACATCTCAACAACGGCGCATGATCGAGATCGGTAAGCCGCCACCACGGCCAAAGGATCAGCCTACCGCAAGATGGAGCATCCGGAGGCTTAACACCAGATGGGGGTGTGTACTCATCAGGCCTTACAGAAGGGGGCTTACCGGGCGGGGGTTCATACTCGTCAAACCAGATGAGGGTTCGTACTCATCAGCCGAAGGGGTCAGCTACCGCGTCAAAGGAGCATCCCGAGGTTTCGCACCGGCACATGAGCCACCCGAGCAGTAAGCCGCCACTACCACCAGTCCTTCGCAATGGGACTGTATCAGCTTGATAGGGGGTTTATACCTATCAACCAGCACATAAAAAGCGCCCGCCCGGCGCATGGGCCACCTGAACTGTAAGCCGCCATTACCACCCTGATGGGGGGTTCATACCCATCCGGTCCCACACAACGGACCGTACCACCCTGATGGGGGGTTCATACCCATCCGGTCCCACACAACGGATCATACCACCCTGATGGGGGGTTCATACCCATCCGGTCCCACACAACGGACCGTACCACCCTGATGGGGGGTTTATACCCATCAACCGAAGGATCGGCTACGTCAAGAGTAGTATCCGGAGGTTCTACCACTCATCAACCGAAGGATCGGCTACGTCAAGAGTAGTATCCGGAGGTTCTACCACTCATCAACCGAAGGATCGGCTACGTCCAGAGTAGTATCCGGAGGTTCTACCACTCATCAACCGAAGGATCGGCTACGTCAAGAGTAGTATCTGGAGGTTCTACCACATGTCAACCAAAGGGATCGGCTACGTCAAGAGTAGTATCCTAGAGGCGCACAAACACAACATCTCCCCAGAGGATCATCCGCCACAAGACGGGACGTCCGAAGGGTAGCCGGGCAAGAGGGTCAACTCCTTTACCTTCCTGTCAACCTGTCTGGCACAACAGGCCAACAGTTGACCAGTCAGGTAAAGGGGGGGCAGCTGTAGACCCCAAATCTTGCCCGGCCTCCAAATAAAGTCAGAAAGCTTCCTATTTCAAGATGGCCGGAGCTTAACAAGCCACTAGGAGAGACTATTAGGCTCCCGTACCAAGATAGGAAGGTTTTTCGATCCAAAAATAAAGTTTCTCGCCTTGAAGGGACGAGACCGCCGTTTGGGAATACCAGACCGCCGTCTCGTTTCAGCGCCAGGACGAGACCGCCGTCTCGACTTTCCAGACGGCGGTCTCGACACTCGCAAAAACGAGACGGCGGTCTGGGTTTTCCAGACGGCGGTCTCGATTCTCGCCAAGTCGAGACGGCGGTCTGGATTTTCCAGACGGCGGTCTCGACCCCGTGACATGAGCGAGACGGCGGTCTCGAATTACGAGACGGCGGTCTCGACCCTGTCAGACAAGAACGGCGGTCTGGACCCTGACAGCGTGAAAAACTATAAATAGGGGCTCTCCCCCCCTCATTTCCACACAGAAAAACCAAGAGCTCTCCCTTCTCTCTAGATTTTCTCTCTCTAAGAATCCCTCCGAGGCATTTCCGGAGTTTCTGAGAGTGTAGAGTGAAGGGTTGCCAAAACGCACCCTCTTTTTGAATATAAAGCTTGCTTTGGAGGTGCATATCCTCATTCTTTATTCTTTAAAATTACTGCTATTTAAATCATGCAATAGAAGCTAGGGCAATGTAGTCACATACTTAAATTCCGCATAATAAAAAGGGTAAAAGCGCAATTTTCCAAGTTTAATTATTCGCAAATAGCCGGCCTGTCATAGGGAACCCGAAAGGGGCGTCGTAAAGGGACTAATACTCCCTTTACACGTAACTAACTCCCTTACCCGACTCTGGTTCTAATGACCAAAGTTGGTTTTCGAAAACCAACGCCTTTTTTAAAACCCCTTTTCCGATGTTTATGGTAAAAATATCGGTGGCGACTCCATAGAACCCAAAATAAATAAGACCTTGGGTTAGCCCGGTTGTCGGACAACTCAAGGACACTTTTTGAAAACCTCGTCTCCAGATTAGCCCGGTTATCGGACAGCCTGAAGACGTTGTAACCACCAATAAAAAACGCGAAAATCAAAGGAGAGTCGAAAAACCATTGCGTCGCTCCGAACGCGCCCCCTCTTTGGGGAGGCGGCGACAGTGTAGTTGAAAGGAAAAATAAGTCATTAGAGGAACTTGCTAGAACTATGTTAAATGAATCTAATGTTCCTAAGTATTTTTGGGCTGATGCGGTTAGTACAACATGTTATGTTTTAAATAGAATGCTCATTAGGTCAATTATTAAATCTACTCCCTATGAATGGTTTAATGGTAGGAAACCTAATGTTGCTCATTTGAAAACTTAGGAAAATTTGACTCTAAAGCCGATGAGGGCATTTTCTTAGGTTATTCATTAACTAGTAAGGCTTACACGGTGTTTAATAGAAGAACTTTGAATATAGAAGAATCTATCCATGTTACTTTTGATGAGATTGTAGACCTTGGGGGAAATCCTCTTGAGTCAAATAAAGAAATTGCAGGTGATGATGAGTATATAAGAGAAGCTCTTGATGAATTATATTTGGAAGAAAATGAGCCTTCTCAAACGCCGGAATTAGCAAAAGAATGGAAATCACCTAGAGGACTCTCAATGGACAATATCATAGGTGATATCTCAAAAGGGGTAAGAACTAGAAATATGACTAATTTTTGTATGTCTGTAGCTTTTGTGTCATAGATTGAACCCAAAAACATTGAGGAAGCGCTTAAAGATGAACAATGGTGCATAGCCATGCAAGAAGAACTTAACCAATTTGAAAGAAATCAAGTCTGGGAATTAATCCCAAGGGAAGAATCATATCAAGTTATTGGAACCAAATGGGTGTTTAGAAATAAACTTGATGAAGATGGGAACATAACAAAGAATAAAGCCAGACTTGTTGCAAAAGGCTATTGTCAGGAGGAAGGTATAGATTATGATGAAACTTATGCTCCTGTTGCCAGGTTAGAGGCTATACGCCTACTTCTTGCCTATGCATCTTTGATGAAATTTAAACTATATCAAATGGATGTTAAAAGTGCATTTTTGAATGGTTTTATTAAAGAAGTTTATGTGGAGCAACCCCCTGGTTTTGAAGATTTTAGTTTTCCTAATCATGTTTTTAAATTAAAGAAAGCATTATATGGGTTGAAACAAGCTCCTAGATCTTGGTATGAAAGGCTAAGTAGTTTCCTAACTTCAAATGATTTTTCTAGAGGAAAAATTGATTCTACACTGTTTATAAAGAAAGTTAAAGAACATATCTTATTGGTCCAGGTATATGTTGATGATATTATTTTTGGATCAACTGATAATTCGTTATGTGTAGAATTTGCTAAGATAATGCAGGGAGAGTTTGAAATGTCTATGATGGGAGAATTGACATTCTTCCTTTGACTACAAATCAAGCAACTTAAAGATGGCATTTTCATCTCTCAAACCAAATACTGCAAAGAGATCCTTAAAAAGTTTGTAATGGACACCTCAAAGGAAGCTAACACACCCATGGGAACTTCATGCTATCTAGACAAGGATGAATCAGGTTTGGAAGTTAATCAATCTATGTATAGAGGTATGATAGGTTCTCTGTTATACTTAACTGCAAGTAGACCTGATATTATGCATTTTGTCTGTGTGTGTGCTAGATTTCAGGCTTGTCCTAAAGAATCTCATCTAATTGCAGTGAAACATATTTTAAAATACTTAAAAGGAACTACTGGTTTTGGTTTGTGGTATCCGTATGATGCTTGTATGAGTTTAATAGGATATTCTGATGCTTGTTATGGTGGATGTAAAATTGATAGGAAAAGTACTAGTGGGACATGTCATTTGTTAGGTTCATCCTTAATATCCTGGCATTCTAAGAAACAGGCATGTGTTGCTTTATCTACCACTGAAGCTGAATATATTGCAGTTGGTAGTTGTTGTGCTCAAATTCTGTGGATGAAACAACAGTTAGAAGATTATAGTATCTTTTTAAATGACATTCCGTTGATGTGTGATAATACGAGTGCAATAAATCTTACTAAGAATCCAGTAATGCACTCTAGGACTAAACATATAGAAATAAGACATCACTTTTTGAGAGATCATATCAGCAAAGGAAACTGTAAAATAGAGTATGTAGATACTAAACGTCAATTAGCAGATATTTTTACTAAGCCTCTACCCAAGGATAGATTCTATGATCTTAGAAGAGACTTAGGGATATTAGAAATAGCTTAAATTCTGCTTAATTTGACTATTTTTGGATGGTTGTAATGTTATAATTCATTTTGTAGGATGTTCATAGATTATCATGTGTTAAAACACTCAAAACAGGGAATTCCTCTCTGGAATAATCGATTAATTGGAGTTATAATCGATTATTTGCTTCCAAAACACTCAAAACAGGGCATTCTTCTTCGGAATAATCGATTAATTCGTCCATTAATCGATTAAAACTAGTATTAATCGATTAACGACCCAAAATAATCGATTAAATGGGTCTGCAAGTGATTTAATCGATTAATTTGAATTTTAATCGATTAAATCTGACCAGGTTGGCTTCCTAGCCGTTGCCAACGGATATTTTGACTATTATTCCCTTCCATATGAACGTTAGAGATGCTTGGTTATAAATAGGGACCTTCATTTCACTTCTACTCACTTCTATCTCTTGAAATCAAGCTTTCTTGCCTTATTCTAGCTAAATTGCCCTCTTCTCACTACACTTAGCTTTCTAAATCTTCTTGTTATTCCTCAAATCTTTCAATGGCCTCATCTTCTCGTGCTAAGATCCCTACTAGAAGAAGATCTTCACCCTATCGCCGCCATCAAAAAGAGGCGGTCGGAGCGACGCGATGGTTTCGACCCTCTTGATTTTCGCGTTTTTTATGAGTGGTTACAACGCCTTTAGGTTGTCCGATAACCGGGCTAACCTAAGGGCGAGGTTTTCGAAAGGTCGTCCTTGGGTTGTCCGATAACCGGGCTAACCCAAGGACTAAATTTTGAAGGGTTCTGTGGAGTCGCCACCGATGTTTTTACCGGAAGCATCGGAAAAAGGGTTTTAAAAGGCGTTGGTTTTCGAAAACCAACTTTGGTCATTAGAACCAGAGTTGGGTAAGGGAGTTAGTTACGTGTAAAAGGAGTATTAGTCCCTTTACGACGCCCCTTTCGGGTTCCCTATGACAGGCCAGCTATTTTATTGATAAATAAACCAGAAAATACACTTTTGCCCTTTTATTTGCGGAATTAAAACTTTACGACTACATGGCCCTATCTATTGCATAATTTAAATAAAGCGGTAAAAAGGTGAGGGAGAAAGTAAAGACCTTCGAAGCAAGCTTCCTCTATTAATTCTCTTAAAAAAGAGGGTGCTTTATGGCAACCCTTCACTCTACAGCGCTGGAAACCTCTCAGAATGCTTAGAAATCACTCTAAAGACACTCAGAAGCTCCGGAAATGCGTCGGAGGGATTCTAGAGAGAGAAATCCTAGAGAGAAGGAGGAGAGAATGCTGTGGTGTGTGGAAATGAGGGGGGGAGAGCCCCTATTTATAGGTTTTCGCGCTGTCAGGTGGCGAGACCGCCGTTCTCGTCTGACAGGGTCGAGACCGCCGTCTCGTCCAACGAGACCGCCGTCTCGCCCTTCAAAAGCGGCGAGACCGTCGTCTGGGGAAACGAGACCGTCGTCTCGTCCTTCGCAGGTGGCGAGACGGCGGTCTGGGAAGTCCAGACGGCGGTCTCGTCCCAACAAGGCGAGAAAACTTATTTTTTGGTATAGAAACTCCCTCCTATCCTAGTATGGGGCCTAATAGTCTCTCCTAATGGATTGTTAGGCTTCATCCATCTTCAAATAGGAGGTCTTTTGGTCTTTATTTGGAGGCCGGGCAAGATTTGGGGTCTACACACCCTCATCTCGTCCCCGTCCTAATTCTGTAGAAGGATGGATTTCTGATACAGATGGCCAACAAGAATTTCTGACCTACTGGAAGGACCGTGCTATTATTTCTCCCAAGTTTCTTATTGGTGAGAAATTCATCAATAGGGGATTCAATTTTCCTAACCTTCTTGAAATTCAACGAGTTCTTCCCTTCATCCAAATGCAAGGTACTTATTATCCGGACTTGGTTAGGGTATTTTACTCTAGATTTAAATTTAGAGATCAAATTGCTACTTCTAGAGTAAAGGGTGTCACAATTATTCTTGACGATGATATTTGGGAAAATGTCACTCACTTTCCAATTAGAGAAGATGCTATTAACATTTATGGTGAGTTAGATGATTTTGACAGGTTCTTAGCTTACCGTTCTTTTCTGCGAAATCCCTCCATGGAGATTGGACGTCTCCTTCTTGTTGGACCTTTAAAGAAGGAGGAACGCATGATTCTCCATCTAATTGTATGGATTCTATGTCCTCGAGCTACAAATCATGCCCAATGTTCTTCCATTGATCTTTGTATTATTCATGCCATAATGAATAATGAGCCATTAGATTGGGGCGTTCTTGTCACAATGACCATGTTAAAAGCAAAACGTCATCCCACATTCAAAATTCCATATGCCTTACTTGTCTCTCGTATTCTTGAATATAAAGGAGTGAATGTTGAAGGTGAACAAGCAGTTAGAACAAATAACTTGAACCGCATGCTGGACAGCACATTGATTCAACTTCAAATGATGCGAGTCAATGATATTTATGTTCACAAAGATGACGTTCCTAATCAAGGTGATGCTAATGAAGATTCTGATGAAGATATGCCTCCAACTGCTGAGTTTCCCTCTGACCAAATCCAAAGTGTTGGAACTTCCTCTACTCATCATGAAACCCGACAATCCATGGAAGACATGTTATCTGACATGAATAAGAGGATGCAATCATTCTTCACTCTTTCTGGAGTACGACATGAGGAAATAATTCGCCGTATATCTGATGTAGATGATAAAGTGTGCTGTTTAGAAAATTGATTTCATGCACACTTTAATGATGATGATAGTGAAGAATTTTAAATTTTGTTGATTATTTTGTTTTTTGTTATTCTCTCTTGTTATTGTAATGAATGATTGTTTCTGCAATAAAATATGATGTTTCTTTAATGCTTTGATTGAGGGGGAGTTATCTCCAACTTATGCATATTTTGAGGGGGAGCTCTTATGATTGTTATTGCAGAGTTATTTTTTATTATAATCAAAATAGGGGGAGAAAATATTTAAAGCCTAATTTGATTACTTTTAAATATTATCAGGTATGTTTAATGTGTTTGTTAGTATGACAGATAAAACAGGTTATTACAAGGCTTTAAAAGATAATTTTGATCATCATCAAAAAGGGGGAGATTGTTGAACATTCAAGGACTTGATGTTGCACTTGATGGACATGAATATTGTTGATTTTGATGATGATTCAAGAACACAAAGACTTAGAGTGTTGAAGACTTGTTTTGTATTGTAATAACTCTGTTTCAATTAGATTGAGTCTGTAATATTAGAGTTTAAGATAGCCGGTACATAGTCTGCACCTTAGAAGCTTCAAAATGCTCAAATTTATCATCCAGGCTCGGCTTTAATCAATTAAATAGGGAAATAATCAATCAAAACAGTGAGAAAAAACATTTTCTGTAACAACTCACTGGTTTAATCGATTAAACCAACTTTTAATCGATTAACAGGCGGTTTAATCGATTAAACCCCCTTTTAATTGATTAAAACAAAGAGGTTTGGGTTCTGTTGATTTTTGGCTCTGGTTTAATCGATTAACACTTCATTTAATCGATTATTTCAGTCAGATTTTGATTTTTAACTTCAAATCAAACCTATTTTCGAAAACCCTATTTCCAAGAACCCTATTTTCGAAATCCCCAATTCCTAAACCCTAATTTCTCTACTTAAACTCTTCTATGGCACTCAGAAATGAAGAACAACCTTTTTCATACAAAAGTTAAGTGTTGTAGTGCCAGACACTAGTGCAAAAATGACATTTTACGTCACCCAATTGTCGTCGCATGTCAAAATATTTGACGTAAATAAAACGCGGTGGCAATTTTGTAAATAAGAGGTGAAACTTTAACGTCGCATATTGTAGGAGGTGACGTTAAAAACATCTTTTACGTCGCACCTGGTACAATGCGACATAAAAGAGAGCTTTTTAAGTCACGTGGGGGGTGCGCGACGTAAAAAGTATCACTTTTTACGTCACATGGGGGGTGCGCGACGTAAAAAGTGATACTTTTTACGTCACATGGGGGGTCCGCGACGTAAAAAGTGCTTTTTACGTCGCGCACCCCCATGTGACGTAAAAGTATCACTTTTACGTCGCGCACCCCCACGCGACGTAAAAGAGGCTTTTTACATCACGTACTAGGGTGTGCGACGTAAAAAGTTCTTTTTATTCTCTTCCATACCCACTCCCGCATCTCGCGCCGCAAGGGTTTGTTAGAACGACAATGAAAACGACAACGATAGCTACCTTTCCACACCATTTTCGATCATTTTGGCAGTGAAGAACATCAACATTGTGTCTCATTTTACGAATTTGACATTTCTCCCCGATTGGATTCGAGTTTGAAATCGTTTTCGTGTTTACTCAGGTTAGTGTTCTATGTCTCCTTATATATGTTCAAATTGAATCCGTGATTGTTTTTGGGGTTCTAAATCACGTCATTGTATGAATGTCTCCACTGGATTGTTATTAGAATGTCATTATTTTGTTTGAGTGCATTTTCGGTTTACACACTCCATATACATGCTTTATTGTTTGTATATTAATTTATTTTTAAATATAAATTTTGAATATCTAGGAGTGACGAAACTTTATAACATAATATGAATCGAAGTTGGATGAATGCACGTCGTATTAGTGAAGAGTACGAAAAGGGAGTTGATGAATTTTTGAAATTTGGTAGTGAAAATGGAAAAGGTATTGAATAATATATGGCTTTTTTTCATTTAGAATCGTGTCTATAACTAATGTTCTAAGTGGAAAATCCAGAACAAAGACTTTGCAGTTCATTTATCCTAAGATTAGAAACTTATTATAATAAGTGAATACCATAATTATTGTTTGTATTTAAATTTTGAAAATAACATTATATTTATTCATCATTTCAGTGTAATAAGCAAATAGACTCATTTGAATGTGGTTACTATGTTATGTATTGGATGAGAGCTATAGTTTGTGCGGGTATAACTGATTCTTGGACGGAGGTAATAGTTTTCAGCATTAGTTAAGTTTATTTAACTTTATGTGTGTTTCATGTTTACAAGAGTCAAATTAATGTTTCAGGTATTTCAAGATTCATCTCCATTGCCAGAATATGATATCACACAAATTAGAGAATAATGGGCAAGGTTTTTCGTTTAACAATTCTAGTACATAATTTTTTAAGTTCTTGTTCATATTATATTGTGTGTATTATGTAGTTTAGGTAGTTTAGTTTGTATTAACTTTTAGTTTGTAATAGATTTTTTAGTTTGTATGTTTGTATTATATTGTTTTATTATGTAGTTTGAATTATATAATATTATATTTTTAATTTACTAGCTAAAGAAAATTGAACCTCCGAATCTGTCTGGTTGTAATATATATTTGCAGGTTTTAGTTGTAAAACAGAATCAACCCAATTAAAAAAAAAAACAGCAAATTTACGTCGCGTATTGGTATATGCGACGTAAATTTACGTCACATATACCATATGCGACGTAAATTTGCTGTTTTTTTTTTTAATTTCTGAAAGTTTTTACGTCTGTTTAGTGGTATATGCAACGCAAAATTACGTCGGGTCTTGATAACTGACGTAAATTTATGTCGAGCTAAAGGGTCCGACGTAAATTTACGTCTCCCATTTTAACGTCAGTTTTAAATATGACGTAAAAAGCCCTAAATACCTGACGTAAAAGCCCCTTTTTGCACTAGTGAGAGAACTGTTTGTTGCAAGAAAAAGGGGCTTTTGGAACCTGGTGTGGGCTAGAAGCGATAAGAATCACTAAGTGGAGTTCTTAGTGGATTGTGTGTTGTGCCGTCTCTGGGGAAAGTTGTTCTTCATCTCTTGTGGGTTTCAAGAGAGGTGTTATCTTTAACTTTATCTTTTCCATTGTAATTTGTATTGTAACAATTTGATTATAGTGACAGCGTTAATCCTCTCTTTGAGTGATTAGCAACTGGATGTAGGGTCTTTTGATCCGAACTAGTATAAATCTCCTGTGTAAGATTCTCTTCTCTTCTCTATTTACATTTACACAGTTTTTAATCGGTAAAATTTGGGGAAAATTTTGAAAACCTAATTTTTATTAAGAAACCAATTCACCCCCCCTCTTGGTTTTTGTCCGACCACGCGAACATTCCGCTGCACGATTCTAACAATTTCTAGAGAGAGATTGGAAGAACTGTGTGAAATGAGGGGAATGGCGCAGCTATTTATAGGGATTCACGCCTGTCAGGTCGAGATGGGTCGTCTCGTCTGTCAAGGTCGAGACGACCGTCTCGCCACTTTCGCAAGGCGAGACGGCGGTCTCGAATCCGAGACGACAGTCTCGACCCCAAAAGGCAAAAACCCTTATTTACATGCAGAAAATCCCTCCTATCCTAGTATGGGGCCTAATAGTCTCTCCTAATGGCTTCTTAGGCTTCATCCATCTTCAAAAAGGAGGTCTTCTGGTCTTTATTAAGAGGCCGGGCAAGATTTGGGGTCTACAGAGATACCATGGAAGGAGGAAATCTAGGCGCACCAACACTCTAAGAAAGAACAACATCAAGATACCCCAAGTTCTACGGAGATAATGATCCAAAAGTCTACCTAGACTGGGAGGCTAAAGTGGACCAAATTTTTAATATAAATTCAGTAGGGGACCAGGAACAAGTAGATTTAGTTGTAGTAGAATTTGAGGGATATGTCATGACTTGGTGACATAAGGTTTGTAACGATAATTACCAAGGGGCACCCGTGGCTTCTTGGATGAACATTAAACATTTAACACATGCTAGATTTGTTCCTTCCTACTATAGGAGGGAGCTCCTGTTGAAGCTTCAACGACTTCAACAAGGTAATATGTGTGTGAATGATTACTTCAAGACGCTAGAATCTTTTCTACTGAGGATCAATATGCATGATGAAACTAATGATACTAAAGTAGTTAGGTTTGTTAGTGGTCTTAGAAGAGATATCCAGGACTTAGTAGAATTTTATGAATACTCCTCTATTGAAAACGTTTTACATCTTGCCTTGAAAATCGAAGCTCAATTGAAAAGAAAAGATGGGGCTAAAAGGAGTTATTCGCATAATGACTACTATAGTTCAAATTGGAAGGACAAGATCAAGGAAAAGGAAAAACAAGAGAGAAACCCTTCCAAAGCTCTCCAAGAGGTGTCCCCTAAGGGAAACTCTTCAACGAACACCACTCCTAACACCTCCGCGCCTCAAAGGACTAGTTCCATAAAATGTTTTAAATGTCTTGGGCATGGGCAAATTGCTTCAAACTGTCCTACCAAAAGGACTATGATTTTGAGCGCAAATAGAGATGTTAAGAGTGAACATTCCTCCTCATCTAAAGAGAATTCCTCTGAACACTCTTCCTCAAGTGATGAAGAGATCACACCTTGTGAAGGTGATTTGTTAATAATAAGGCGGATGTTGAGTCAAGTCTACAAGTATCTTGACAATACTCAAAGAGAAAACGTTTTTCACACATGCTGCCTTATTAATGACAAATTGTGTTAACTCATCATTGATGGGAGAAGTTGTGTGAATGTTGCAAGCACGAGGGTAGTAGACAAGCTTGGTTTGCCCACTACTCCTCATGCCAAGCCATACAAGCTTTCTTGGCTTAGTGAGGAAGGCGAGATAAAGGTTAATAAACAAGTCCTCATTTTCTTTGCGAATGGGAAATTATAAGGATGAGGTTCTTTGTGATGTTGTGCCAAAGAAAGCGTCCCATATTTTACTTGGTAGGTCGTGACAATTTGATAAACAAACCTTTCATGACGGTTATACCAACAAGTTTTCTTTTAAGTTCCAAGGGCGCAAGATCACTTTGAAACCCCTTTCCCTTCAAGAAGTTAGTAAGGACCAAGAAAAAATGCAAAAAAAAAAAAGAGAAAAGAAGAAAAAAAAAAGAGAGAAAAAAAAGAGAGAAGGGGTCAACCTCGAAGGCGAAGGGCATCATGATCTCCCACAAGGGGGTTAAGAAGGTACTTTTAGCTCATAAACCCCTACTCTTAGCATATCCTCCTCTAGGTTCTTCCCTTGCATTTCATGAACAATTTCCAAGTTTGTCCAAGAGACTAGAGTTAGTATTGGATGAATTTCAGGATGTTTTTCAAGAACCTCCTAAGGGGCTTTCACCTCTAAGGGGGATTGAATATCAAATAGACTTCTTACCTAGTTCATCCATTCCTAACTGGCCAGCTTATAGGGCAAAGCCAGAATAGTCTAGAGAGATCCAAAGGCAAGTCAAGGAATTAAAAGATAAGGGTTGATCCAAGATAGCATGAGTCCCTGTGCAATGCCGGTAATTCTCGTCCCCAAAAAGGATGGGAGTTGGCGGATGTGCACAGACTGTAGGCCAATCAATAATATAATTGTTAAGTATAGGCACCCAATTTCGAGGCTGGATGACTTTGTTAACCATACAAGGATATGAAGCTTGAAGATTTTGATGATGATTCAAGAACAAAGGACTTAAAGACTTGAAGACGTAGAATCATGTGTATTTACTTGTAATAACTCTATTTTATGTTTTTGAGTCTGTATCATTAGAGTACAAGATAACCAGCACATAGTCCATCATCTGAAAACTCATTTTTATCAAATCCACTCTGTGATAATCGATTATCACTTAGGATAATCGATTATCCTGCACTGAAAATTGTTTTTTTTTAAAACCTTGCTGTGATAATCGATTATCACTCAGGATAATCGATTATCCCAGCTAGATAATCGATTATTTACACAGATAATCGATTATCCTGGTCCTGTTTTACTCCTCTATGAAAATGACTCTGTAATAATCGATTATCACTCAAGATAATCGATTATCTACGTGTGTTATGAGTTTTGAAATTCAAATCTAGACCAATTTATGAAAACCTTACTCCCAATTCTTATGTTTTCAAAAATCATCATTTCTCATACCCTATTCTCTTTACTTAAGGTTCTCTAAGGCTCTCTGCAAAAAAAAAACCCTTTTTCATACAAAAGTTAAGATATGTGATTGCTAGAGGAATTTTTATAGGGAAGAAAAAGGGGCTTTTGAAAACCTAGTGTGGGCTAGAAGCGATAAGAATCACTAAGTGGGTTTCTTGGTGGATTGTGTGTTGTGTCGTCTCTAGGAAAAGTTGTTGTTCATCCTTTGTGGATTCAAAGGAGGTGTTCATCTCTTGTGTGACTCAAGAGAGGTGTTTTCTAATCCTTTTCTTTTTCAATTTGTAAACTGTTGTAACTTGTGATTCTAGTGACAAAATCCTCTTTTAGAGTGATTAACAACTGGACATAGGGTCTTATGATCCAAACCAGTATAAATCAACTGTGTAATCTTATTTCCCTTATCTCTTTACTTTACAAGCATATTAATCGGTGAAATTTGGGAAAAATTTTCTAAACCCTAATTTTTTATAAGAAACCAATTCGCCCCCCCTCTTGGTTTTTGTCCCTAAACGCTAACATTCCGCTGCGCGATTCTAACAAGTGGTATCAGAGCTTGCATTGATAGTCATTCAAATTACGAAAATGGTCAGACAAAACCAAACCTTTGTCGAGGGTGCTTCTATCAATAGACCCCCACTTTTCGTGGGACAAAATTATCATTTTTGGAAAGTTAGAATGCAAATATTTTTGGAGTCTATTGATAGGGGTGTATGGGATGCAATTGTAAATGGTCCTTTTATTCCTAAAGCTACTGTAAATGATGTAGAAGAACCTAAACCATTTTCTAGATGGACGGCTGAAGAAAATAGGAAAGCCCAATATGATGTTAGGGCTAGAAATATAATTTCGTCTGCTTTAACCCTTGATGAGTTTTACAGGATATCTATTTGCAAGAGTGCTCAAGAAATGTGGGAAATGCTAAGAGTAACCCATGAAGGTACTGATGATGTAAAAAGAGCACAGAAGAACTCATTTGTCTAAGAATATGAAATGTTTATAATGCAACCGGGAGAATCAATTTTTGACGTTCAAAAGTGTTTCACACATATTGTGAACCATCTCACCGGGCTAGGTAAGATTTTTGATATTGATGAATTAAATGTAAAAATTCTTAAATCTTTGGATAGGAAATGGCAACCAAAGGTGACGGCCATCACGGAGTCACAAAATCTTGCTACCATGACTATGGAGGCTCTCTTTGGAAAGTTGAGAGAGCATGAACTTGAACTCAGAAGGCTAAACGATGAAGAAGGCCAACATCAAAAGAGAAATATAGCCTTCAAAACTGAAGTTTCTAAAAGCAAGAACAAGAAGGAGGAAGAAGACTCAGAAAATGAAGAAGATGAAAACTTGAGTCTTATGATCAAGAAATTTACAAAGTTCATGAAAGCCAAAGGGAAGCAACCTTTCAAAGGTAAGGGAAAGGTAAAAGAAAGTTCTTCTTTAAGTTTTAAATGTTATGGTTGTGGTGAAACAGGACATGTAAAATCCAACTGTCCAAACAAGAAAAATGATGATCATAAAGGCAAGAAATTATTAAAAAAGAAAGCCTATATAGCTTGGGATGATAGTGACTCATGTTCGGAGTCAAGCAATTCGGAAGTTGAAGCAAATATTTGTTTGATGGCAAATGACAACATTTCTTCTAACTGTGAGGTAAGTGATTCTGATTGTTCTTCAAGTGATGATGAAAATGATTATGATGTCTTGCATAATGTATATCAAGAGTTGTTTACTGCTTTTAAGGACTTAAAATCTGGTTTGATTTGATTGTCTCTAACCCCAAGGACCCAAAAGTTATGGGGACCTAAGATTATTATGTTTTTTGTTTTGTAGGAAACTTCAAAATCCAAGAAGTCTATGTGGTATCTTGACAGTGGATGTTCAAGACACATGACTGGAGATAAAAAGAAATTTGTAAGTTTTACAAAGAAAGAACAAGGATATGTGACCTATGGGGACAACAACAAAGGAAGATAAAAGATGTGTTTCCTTGGAACCAGAAATATTGGTGGTGCAAATACCTTGGAGATAAAAGATGTGCTTCTTGTTGATGGGCTAAAGCACAATCTCCTAAGTATACGTCAACTTTGTGATAAAGGATTCAAGGTAATCTTTAAAAGTAAGTTTTGCACCATTCATTTAAAGGATTCTGAAAATATAGCATTAAAAAGTATTAAGCATAATAATATTTATTTGATTGACTTGGATTGTGTATCTAATTCTAATATAACATGCTTAGTTTCTAAGGAAGAAAATCCATGGTTATGGCATAAGAGAGCAGCTCATATAAACATGCATCAATTAAACAAACTAATATCAAATGACTTAGTTGTGGGTTTGCCTAAGTTAAAATTTGAAAAAGATAGATTATGTGATGCATGTCAAAAAGGTAAACAAGTGAAATCATCTTTCAAATCTAAAAATGTTATTTTCACATCAAAACCTTTAGAACTTTTACACTTAGATTTATTTGGTCCTTCTAGGATAAAAAGTTTTGGTGGACATTACTATGCTCTTGTAATTATTGATGACTTCTCTATATTTACTTGGACATTTTTCTTAACATTGAAAAGTGAGGCTTTTAAAGCTTTTAGAAAGTTTGCTAAGAAAATTCAAAATGAGAAAGACTTAAGAATTAAAGTGTTAAGGAGTGACCATGGTGGGGAATTTCAAAATGAATAATTTGAAAATAATTGTGAAGAAAATGGAATTTTGCATAATTTTTCTGAACCTAGAACTCCCCAAGAAAATGGTGTAGTTGAAAGGAAAAATAGGTCACTAGAGAAACTTGCTAGAACAATGTTAAATGAATCAAATGTTCCTAAATATTTTTGGGTTGATGATGTAAGTACTACATGTTATGTATTGAATATAATGCTTATTAGGTCAATCATAAAATTAACTCCTTATGAATTGTTAAATGGAAGGAAGCCTAATGTTTCTCATTTAAAAATATTTTGATGTAAATGCTTTGTTTTAAATAATGGAAAAGATAACTTAGGAAAATTTGACTCAAAAGCTGATGAGGCCATTTTCTTAGGTTATTCACTAACTAACAAAGCATATAGAGTATTCAATAAAAGAACTTTGAATATTGAAGAATCTGTACATGTTACCTTTGATGAAATTGTAGACCTTGAGGAAAATCCTCTTGAGTCAAATAAATAATATGCAGGTGATGATGAGTACGTAAGAGAAGCTCTAGATGAAATGTACTTAAATGAGAATGAGTCATCTCCACCAACTGAATTGGCAAAAGAATGACAACCACCAAGAGGACTTTCAATGGACAATATAATTGGTGATATTTCAAAAGGGGTAAGAACTACAAATATGACCAATTTATGTATGTCTATAGCTTTTGATTCACAAATTGAACCCAAAAGTGTTGAGGAAGCTCTCAAAGATGACCAATGGTGTATTGCAATGCAAGAAGAACTAAATCAATTTGAAAGAAACCAAGTCTGGGAATTAATTCCAAGAGAAGAATCTCATCAAGTTATTGGAACAAAATGGGTATTTAGAAATAAATTTGATGAAGATGGAAATATAACAAAGAACAAAGCCAGACTTGTTGCCAAAGGATACTGTCAAGAGGAAGGTATTGATTATGATGAAACCTATGCTCCTGTTGCCAAGTTAGAGGCTATACGCCTACTTCTTGCTTATGCCTCATTGATGAAATTTAAACTATATCAAATGGATGTTAAAAGTGCATTTTTAAATGGGTTTATCAAAGAGGAAGTATATGTGGAACAACCCCCTGGATTTGAAAATTTTAAATATCCTAATCACATTTTTAAATTGAAGAAAGCTTTATATGGTCTGAAACAAGCTCCTAGGTCTTAGTATGAAAGATTAAGTAGTTTTCTAATTTCAAATGATTTTTCTAGAGGAAAAATTGGTTCCACCTTGTTTATTAAGAAAGTAAAAGAACATATTCTATTAGTTCAGGTATATGTTGATGATATTATTTTTGGATCAACTGATAATTCCTTGTGTGAAGGATTTGCTAAGATAATAAGGGTGAATTTGAAATGTCAATGATGGGAGAATTAGCATTCTTTATTGGACTTCGAATTAAGCAACTTAAAGATGACACGTTTATATCACAAACCAAATACTGTAAAGAGATTCTCAAGAAATTTGGAATGGACACTTCAAAGGAAGCTAACACACCCATGGGAACATCATGCTATTTGGATAAAGATGAATTAGGTTTGGAAATTAATCAATCAATGTATAGAGGTATGATAGGTTCTCTATTATACTTAACTGCAAGTAGACCTGATATTATGCATTATGTTTGTGTGTGTGCTAGATTTCAAGCATGTCCAAAAGAATCTCATTTAACCACATTAAAACGAATTTTAAAATATTTAAAAGGAACTACAGGATTTGGATTATGGTATCCATCTAAAGCTTCTCCTAGTTTAATAGGTTATTCTGACGCTGATTATGGAGGATGTAAAATAGATAGAAAAAGTACTAATGGAACATGTCATCTGTTAGGATCATCCTTAGTATCTTGACATTCTAAGAAACAAGCCTGTGTTGCTTTATCCACAACTGAAGTTAAATACATTGCAGTTGGAAATTTTTGTGCTCAAATTTTATGGATGAAACAACAACTAGTAGATTATAATATTTTTTCTAAGTGATATTCCCTTAATGGGTGATAATATAAGTGCAATAAATCTCACAAAAAATCTTGTTATGCATTCTAGAACCAAACACATTGAGATTAGGCATCACTTTTTAAGAGATCACATATCTAAAGGAAATTGTAAAATTGAGTATATAGACACAAAACATCAGTTAGCAGATATATTTACCAAACTTCTTCCAAAGGATATTCTATGAATTTAGGAGAGACTTAGGAATATTATAAATAGTCTAAACTCTGCTTAACTGACAAATCTTTGCATTTTGTACTAGATTAATCGATTATATAGGGTAATAATCTATTATCCTGTGTCTAATACATGATAAAATTGTTAATCTCTCTGGAATAATCGATTATCTTGGGTAATAATGGATTATTGAAGCTTAAATGAGTGGTTCATGAAAAATCTTTTTGTAATAATCGAATATTGGGGGTGTAATAATCGATTATTTGTACCAAAATTGACCCAAATCAGTTATTTCTCTCTGGAATAATCAATTATCAAGCCAGATAATTGATTATCCATGCATTTGAAGAAATAATCGATTATCAGGGGGTGATAATCGATTATCAGGGGGTGATAATCGATTATCCTGCAATGTTGGAGATAAACTAACCGTTTGTAACGGCTCTTTTTGCTTTAATTCTCCTCAAACTAGTCGTTTATGGCCGTTGGGATGATTTTCTATATATAGAAGGGCTCAAATTCACATCCAAACACTTCCAAACTTCGAATCAAAGCATTCTTCACACATTCTAAGCTCTCTTGTCTCTTCAAAGTCTTATTCTCTTCAAAACTCCTTATCTTCCTCTCATTTCATTCTACATGGCTTCATCTTCTCGTAGAAAGATTCCAACAAGGAGAAGATCCGCTCCTGCTTCTCATCCCTGCCCTAATTCTCTTGAAGGGTAGATTTCTAATGATGACGGAAGACAAGAATTTCTAAATTTATGGAAAGAAAGGGGTATTATTACTCCTAAATTTATTATTGGAGAGAAATTCATAAACAGGGGATTCAACTTTCCCAATCTTCTTGAGCAACAAGGTGTTCTTCCATTTATCAAAATGTAAGGTACATACTATCCACATTTAGTTTGGGTGTTCTACTCTCGTTTCTAATATAGGGATCATATTGCTACGTCTAGAGTCAAGGGTGTAACCATCATCCTTGATGATGATACTTGGGAAAATGTTGCTCATTTTCCTTTAAGGGAGGATGATGTAAATGTCCTTGCTGATTTAGAGGATTTTAATCGCATTCTGGCATACCATTCTTTTCTTTGCAATCCTGCCATGGAAATTGGCCGACAACTTTTGGCCAGACCTTTGAAGAAAGAACGCATGTTGCTGCATCTTCTTGTATGGATTATGTGTCCTTGGGCAACCAACCATGCACAATGTTCTTCTGCTGACCTTCGGATTATCCATGTCATCATGAATAACGAGCCAATTGATTGGCCAAGCCTTATCACATTGACAATGCTCAAGGCAAAACGTCACCCAACCTTCAAGATTCCTTACGCTCTTCTCATCTTCAGGATTCTTGAATATAAAGGTGCTAATGTTGAAGGGGAACAACGAGACTGGACACTTAATTCAAACAGAATGCTGGATAGCACACTTACTCAGTTGCAAATGGTGAACGTAAACATAGTTTATGTTCATAAAGATGATGCTCCTCACATGGTTGACGTGGCTCAAGATTCTAATGATGAGGACATGCCTGCTGCTGATATGCCTACTGATAATGTTCATGTTGCTGGAACGTCATCTGCTGCTCACCCTACATCTCGTCCTTCCATGGAAGACATGTTGTTTGACATGAATCAGAGAATGCAGGAATTCTTCTCTATATCTCAAGAACGACATCAAGAAATCATCAGACACATTTCGGATGTAGACGATCGGGTGTGTAATTTAGAAGACAGATTTGACGCGCAGTTTAATAGTGATGAGAGTGAAGAGTTCTAATCTCTTCAAATATTTCTTGTTTGTTTGTAATACATTTCTTTAATGAATAAAATTTTATTTTTGTATTGATTGAGGGAGAGTTGTTTTTCTATCTTATGCACTTATTGAGGGGAAGCTTTCACTTTTTGATTATAATTAAATCGGGGGAGAAATTATTTAAAGCCTCATATGTTTAATAATTTTAATGATGCCTGGTATGTTTAATAGTTTTGTTAGTTGTGTCAGTTAAAACAGGTTATTACAAAGGGCTTTAAAGCAAATTTTGATCATCATCAAAAAGGGGGAGATTGTAAAACATACAAGGATATGAAGCTTGAAGATTTTGATGATGATTCAAGAACAAAGGACTTAAAGACTTGAAGACTTAGAATCATGTGTATTTACTTGTAATAACTCTGTTTTGTGTTTTTGAGTCTGTATAATTAGAGTACAAGATAACCAGCATATAGTCCATCATCTGGAAATTCATTTTTATCAAATCCACTCTGTGATAATCGATTATCACTTAGGATAATCGATTATCCTGCACTGAATATTGTTTTTCTGAAAACCTTGCTGTGATAATCGATTTTCAATCAAGATAATCGATTATCCCAGCTAGATAATCGATTATCAATCAGGTTAATTGATTATCCCAACTAGATAATCGATTATTTACACAGATAATCGATTAGCTTGGTCCTGTTTTACTCCTCTGCGAAAATGACTCTATAATAATTGATTATCACTCAAGATAATTGATTATCTACGTCTGTTATGAGTTTTGAAATTCAAATCTAGACCAATTTACGAAAACCCTATTCCCAATTCTTATGTTTTCGAAAATCATCATTTCCCAGACCCTATTCTCTCTACTTAAGGTTCTCTAAGGCTCTCTGAAAAAAAAAAAACTTTTTTCATACAATAGTTAAGATATGTGATTGCTAGAGGAATTTTTATAGGGAAGAAAAAGGGGCTTTTGAAAACCTAGTGTGGGCTATAAGCGATAAGAATCACTGAGTGAGTTTCTTGGTGGATTGTGTGTTGTGCCGTCTCTAGGAAAAGTTGTTGTTCATCCTTTGTGGATTCAAATGAGGTGTTCATCTCTTGTGTGACTCAAGAGAGGTGTTTTCTAATCCTTATCTTTTTCAATTTGTAAATTGTTGCAACTTGTGATTATAGTGACAATGTTAATCCTCTTTTAGAGTGATTAACAACTAGACGTAGGGTCTTTTGATCCGAACCAGTATAAATCAACTGTGTAATCTTCTTTCCCTTATCTCTTTACTCTGCAAGCATTTTAATCGGTGAAATTTGGGGAAAAATTTCAAAACCCTAATTTGTTTATAAGAAACCAATTCACCCCCCCCCCTCTGTCTCTAA
The DNA here is from genome assembly GCA_963425845.1 of Sphenostylis stenocarpa. Classification (NCBI taxonomy): domain Eukaryota; kingdom Viridiplantae; phylum Streptophyta; class Magnoliopsida; order Fabales; family Fabaceae; genus Sphenostylis; species Sphenostylis stenocarpa. The sequence goes on along the minus strand of OY731400.1, from coordinate 54,593,296 downwards.
ACGCGAACATTCCACTGTGCGATTCTAACAGACTTACTAGATGAGTTACATGAAGCTTCTGTGTTTTCCAAAATTGATCTCAAGAGTGGATATAATTGTAGACCCCTAATCTTGCCCAATTGCACAATAAAGTTCAGAAATCCTCCATTCTGAAGATGAATAAGGCTTCATAGGGCCTTTTGTAGTGTCTATTAGGCTTCATTTAGGATAAGGAGGGTTTTTGAGAAAATAAAAATTAGAAATTTTGTCAGAAGGCCTCGGATGGCCGTCCAGGTTAACCAGACGGTCGTCCATGCTTATTACTAAGCCATGGACGACCGTCCATGCTTATAACTAAGCCATGGACGACCGTCCATTTTGACCAGACGATCGTCCATGCTCATTTTAGGCCATGGACAGTCGTCCACTTAAGCCAGATGACCGTCCGGATTTCCTGGCGCATTTTCCTATAAATAGGACCTCATTTCTCCACTTTTCACACACTCTCACACTCTTCTCTCACCCTAGAAGGCATTCTAAGACCTCTAGGCGACTCTAAGCATTATTGCGGAGTCTAAGTGATCTTTTAGACACTCAAGATTTGAAGTTTTCTTTTCCTTTGGAGGGAGGAGCGACTTTGTAGAGCGAGGGGAGTGTAAAAATGCATCCTCAAGTTTCAAGATTTTATAAAAAGTCTGCTTAGGAGGTTCTCTTCTCTATTCTCTCTTTTACTGCTTTCCTTTGTGTGCATTAGATATTAGAGCCATGTAGATAACTATTTAAATACTGCAATGAATAAATAGGGTAGAAGCATAATTCTTATATCTTTATTTTTAAGATTATTTCATCATAGGGAATCCGAAAGGGGCGTTGTGGGGTGCTAATACCTTCCTCACACGTAACTAACTCCCTTACCCAACTCTGGTTGTAATGGTCATAGTTGGTTTTCTTAAAACCAACATCTTCTTTTATTTTCCTTTTCCAATGTTTCTGGTAAAAACATTGGTGGCGACTCTAGAACCCTTTACGAAAACCTCGCTTTTAAGGTTTAGTCCGATTATCGAGCAACCTAAAAGCGTTGACTACATAATTTTACAGAAATGCAAGAGTTTGGTCATCCATCGCAACTGTTCGCAAAATTAAAAAAGATGTCAAATTAAAAATTTTTTTATTTAAGATGTCAAATAATTTGTTAATTCAATTTTAATTATCAGATAAAATACAGATATAACGGAAGCAATATAATTAGAGAGATAAAGGGAAGAAAATAAGTAGATGTTATCACAGAGATATAAGGAAGATATAAAAGCCCACAGTAATTTATACTGGTTTGGGTATAGCCAACCCTACATCCAGTTCCCAATCAACTCTAATCACAAGAGTGATCCCAATTCACTATCTTTCAAATTTAGTTCACAAATTACAATCAACTCAGTAGAGGAACCAGTAAAAAGCAAACTAATTCAAAAGACAAACACCTTCTTAGAATCCTACTAAGGATGATCACCTCCCTAGAATCCCACTAGGGATGAACACCTCCTCTGAACAAATCAAAGGATGAAAAAACACCTCCTTTGCAACCAACTCATAAAGGATGAACACCTTCCTAGAATTACACTAGGGATGAACACCTCCTCAAACAAATCAAAGGGATGAAAACACCTCCTTAGAATCCCACTAAGGATGAACACCTCCCCGAACAAATCAAAGGGATGAAAACACCTCCTTAGAATCCCACTAAGGATGAACACCTCCCATGAACAAATCAAGGGATGAACAACAACAACTTAAACCCTAAAAAGGAGATTTAACAACAACCACATAAACCCTAAAGAGGGAATTTAATATCAACTTCCTAAAAAAATAAGAACAGTCACACCTGGTAATGGAGACAACAAATTGTAGAAGCCTGTAAAATGCCAACCTCCAAGAACAAGTGTGATTAACAATGAAAGTGTTGAAGGTAGTAGAGAAGAGGGTTTTCACAGAAGGTGTAAAATATCTTTGTTGCCTTGCTCAGAATTCTTTTCTTAAAATGAATGAATGTAAAATTGTATTTTCGAATTCTGTAATTGTGTATATTTTATTTTTCATCAAAACTCATTTAAATAGGAAAATAACATCAGAAAATAGTCGTTGGTCATTAATACTTTCGTAGAGAAAAATCAGGATATATTAAAAAACATTTATTCTTCAAAACAAATATATTTTTCAAATTTGAACTGCCATAATCAATTATGTTATCGGTATAATCAATTATGATAGATAAAATCGTTTTTCCATTTCTGATGCATCATAATTGATTATGATAGTGAAAAATGTCATGTTACGAAATTTTATCACACTTGTGCTTTGGAGGCTTATGCATAATATTACTTCATCAACTTGTACCTCCATATCCAGTATTCTAAAACTCTATCTAGTCTTTAGGAATCATCTTGGGCTTGCTTGAATCTTGAATGTTGTTGACTTGAATTATCATCAAAATTATCTCTTGGGAATGTAGGGACATGTTTCACATTGTCATCAATCTTCCCCTCAGTGCTTTCAGTTCTAAGGCAATTCAACAGGCCATGTAGTTCCTTAAGCTAGAACCTTCTTTTCTTGCATGAGGTTTCACATTGCCATCAATCTCCTCCTCATTGCTTTCAATCTCCCCCTTTTTGTTGATGATCAAAGAAACACCTGAAATGAATTAAAATGCTTGACTCTATATAGCTTAAGATTATCATGGATTTGCACAGTATAGTGTAACACAGATTAGCCCAGTATATTTAAACTCCCCTTAGATATGTTAATAACAAAGGTCCCCCTAACCCATCTGAGCAAAACTTCTCCTAACTCCCCCTGTTTAATTCAGAATTAGGAATGGATTTCAAACAGATTTTAATTCATCAAAAAATCTCCCATTGTTTCATTGATAATCATAAAAAATTATTTCAAGAGAAAAAAAAATCTCCCCCTGTTTCACACAGATTAATTTCATCAAAATCTCTCCCTGTTTCATTGATAATTATGAAAAATATTGCAATAGAAATTGAGCACAAATTTGCACAGATTAGTACATAAATCAAGGTAGAGAAGATAATGCATTACAAAGTGTCATAGAGAAGAACATCATATTAAGGAGGCAATATCTAGGATACCCAAGGCAAATGAAAAGAGAGAAAGATAGGGGAATGGAATGATTTTAGAGATAATGGAATGGAATGCAGTAGTTTACCCCACTTGCAGTCTTCTTATTGAGGCACCTTTAAAATTCAAATTCAAATTCACTCATATTTCAAATTTCAAATTTCAAATTTCAAATTCAAAATTGCACCAAATTTCAAATTCAAATTCCGACAAATTCCAAATTTTAAATTTCAAAGTTTAAATTCAAATTCACTCAAATTCCAAATTTAAAATTCCAATTTCAAGTTTCAAACTTCAAATTTTGAATTTAAACTTCAAATTTCAAATTTTCAAATTTTAAACTTTCAAATTTTAAACTTTCAAATTTTAAAACTTTTAAATTTCAAAACTTTCAAATTTCAACCTTTCAGATTTCAAAACATTCAAATTTCAAATTTTCAAAATTCAAACTTTCAAATTTCAAATTTTCAAAATTCTGACATTCAAATTTGTAAGTTGGTTAACAATCGAATTTATGTGGCAGATAAGTGCAGATATTCAATGTAGAGGCATGAGAGACAAGAATAAACTTATCTTTGTGATATTTTCCTGTTTATCCAACTTTGTTCCTGTACACCCATTTAACTCCAATAACCTGCATTGATTTCTTATCCTTGATAATTACCTGCAACATGAACATACAAATCTAGGTACCCTTTGTTGAAATATACAAGGATATAAATGTTAAACATACAAGGATATGAAGCTTGTAGATTTTGATGATGATTCAAGAATAAAGGACTTAGAGATTTGAAGACTTGTAATCTTGTGTAATAACTCTGTTTTTATGTTTTTGAGTCTGTAATATTAGAGTCGAAGATAGCCAGCACATAGACCACTCTTTAAAAGCTCTAAAAACTCATTTTTATCAAAAAGTTACTGGAATAATCGATTAAACCACAGGATAATCGATTATTACAGAAAGAAAACACTTTTCAGTATATGTTCACTGGATTAATAGATTAAATCATCAGATAATCGATTATCAGGGGAAAATAATCGATTAAATGGGCTGTTAATCGATTATCTAGCCCTATCTTGCTTTTCTGCGAGAATGACTCTGGAATAATTGATTAACACTTAAGATAATCGATTATTTGGGTCTGTTATGTGTTTTGAAATTCAAAATTGGACCAAGTTTCGAAAACTCTATTCCCAATTCATCAAGTTTCGAAAATCCCCAATTCCCAGACCCTATTCTCTCTACTTAAGGTTCTCTAAGGCTCTCTGCAAAGAGAACAAACCTTTTTCATACAAAATTTAAGAGCTGTGACTGCTAGAGATCTGTTTGTAGGGAAGAAAAATGGGCTTTTGAAAACCTAGTGTAGGCTAGAAGCTATAAGAATCACTGAGTGGGTTTCTTGGTGGATTGTGTGTTGTGCCGTCTCTAGGAAAAGTTGTTCTTCATCCTTTGTGGATTCAAAGGAGGCGTTCATCTCTTGTGTGACTCAAGAGAGGTGTTTTCTTTATCTTATCTTTTCAATTGTAATCTGTTTGTAAACTGTGATTATTGTGGCAACGTTAATCCTCTGTTTGAGTGATTAGCAACTGGACGTAGGGTCTTTTGATCCGAACCAGTATAAATCAACTGTGTAATCTTCTATCCCTTATCTATTTACTTTACACAACATTTTAATCGATGAAATTTGGGAAAAATTTTAAAACCCTAATTTTTGTTTAAGAAACCAATTCATCCCCTCTTGGTTTTTGTCCGTAAACGCAAACATTCCGCTGCGTGATTCTAACAAGTGGTATCAGAGCTTGCTTTGATAGTCATTCAAATTTTGAAAATGGACGGACAAAATCAAACATTTTTCGAGGGTGCTTCTATCAATAGACCACTTTTTGCGGGGCAAAATTATCCTTTTTGGAAAGTAAGAATGCAAATATTTTTGGAGTCTGTTGATAGGGGTGTTTGGGATGCAATTTTAAACAGTCCTTTTATTCCTAAAATTACTAAAAACGGAGAAGAGGTACCAAAACCATTTTCTAGATGGTCGGTTGAAGAAAATAGAAAAGCCCAATATGATGTTAGGGCTAGAAATATAATTTCATCTGCTTTAACCCTTGATGAGTTTTACAGGATATCGGTTTGTAAGAGTGCTCAAGAAATGTGGCAAATGCTAAGAGTAACCCACGAAGGTACCGATGACGTTAAAAGAGCAAGAAAGAACTCATTGATTCAAGAGTATGAGATGTTCCGGATGCAACAAGGAGAAACGATTTTTGACATTCAAAAGCGTTTCAGACATATTGTGAATCATCTCATCGGGCTAGGTAAAATTTTTGATATTGATGAATTAAATGTAAAAATTCTCAAATCTTGGGATAGGAAATGACAACCAAAGGTTACGGCCATCATAGAGTCCCAAAATCTTGCCACCATGTCTATGGCACCGCTCTTTGAAAAATTGAGAGAATATGAACTTGAACTCGGAAGGCTAAATGATGAAGAAGGCCAACACCAAAAGAGGAACCTTGCCTTCAAAACTGAAATTTCCAAGAGTAAGAACAAGAAGGAGGAAGAAGACTCGGAAAATGAAGATGATGAAAATTTAAGTCTCATGATAAAGAAATTTACAAAGTTCATGAAAGCCAAAGGGAAGCTACCCTTTGAAGGTAAGGGAAAGGTAAGAGAAATTACTTCCTTAAATATTAAATGTTACGGTTGTGGTGAAACAGGACATGTAAAAATCGATTGTCCAAACAAGAAAAATGAAGATCATAAAGGCAAGAAATTCTTCAAGAAGAAAGCCTAAATTACTTGGGATGATAGTGACTCAAGTTCGGGGTCAAGTGATTCGGAAATTAAAGCAAACATTTGCTTGATGGCAAATGACAACATCTCTTCCGATTTTGAGGTTAGTGATTCCGCTTTCTTCCTCAAGTGATGATGAAAATGATTATGATGCTTTACAAAATTCATATGGAGAATTGTTTACTACTTTTAAGGACTTGAAAAATGAATATAAATCTGTGAAAAAGTGTTTAAATAAATCTGAAAAAGAGGTGGAAACCTTGAAAACGAAAATTGCATGTTTAGAAGAAAATGATAATAAAAATATAGCATGTGCATCATGTAAAGAGTATGAATATAATATTGATATACTTAGCCATTTGCTTGATAAAGCTAAGAAGGAAATAATTAATAGTTATAAGGATAATGCTATTGTTCAAAATAGAGAAAAATGTCATGTTCCATTGAAAAAGCCTAAAAATAGAAATAGAAGAGTATGTGTTGAAAAAGGAACTAAAACTTCAAAAGTTAGAAATGTATCATATTCAAAGACTACATCTAATGCATGCTTTTATTGTATGAAAAATGGTCATACTTCAAATAAGTGTAGAATTAAACATTTTGGTGTTCCTAAAGGAAAATATGTTTGGGTTCCTATAGTGAAATAATTTGATTGTCTCTAACCCCAAGGACCCAAAAGTTATGGGGACCTAAGCTTATCATGTTCTTGATTTGTAGGAAACTTCCAAATCCAAGAAGTCTATGTGGTATCTTGACAGTGGATGTTCAAAACATATGACCGGAGACAAAACGAAATTTGTGAGTTTCAAAGCTAAAGAACAAGAATATTTAACCTATGGGGACAACAATAAAGGAAGAATACTTGGAACCGGAAACATTGGTGGTGCAAATACTTTGGAGATAAAGGATGTGCTTCTTGTTGATGGGCTAAAGCATAATCTCCTAAGTATAAGTCAACTTTGTGATAAAGGATTCAAGGTAATTTTTGAAAGTAAGTTTTGCACCATTCATTTGAAGGATTATGAAAATATAGCATTGAAAGGCATTAGGCATAATAATATCTATGTGATTGATTTGGATTGTGTACCTAACACTAGTATAACATGCTTAGTTGCTAAGGAAGAAAATCCATGGTTATGGCATAAGAGAGCGGCTCATATAAACATGTATCAATTAAACAAACTTATATCAAAGGACTTAGTTGTTGGTTTGCCTAAGTTAAAATTTGAAAAAGATAGATTATGTGATGCATGTAAAAAAGGTAAACAAGTGAAATCATCCTTTAAATCAAAGAATGTTATTTCTACATCAAAACCTTTAGAACTTTTACATTTAGATTTATTTGGTCCATCTAGGATAAAAAGTTTTGGTGGAAATTATGATGCTCTTGTAATTGTTGATGATTTCTCTAGATACACTTGGACATTTTTCTTAACTTTAAAGAGTGAAGCTTTTAAGGTCTTTAGGAAGTTTGCAAAGCAAATTCAAAATGAGAAAGACTTAAGAATTAAGGTGTTAAGAAGTGACCATGGTGGAGAATTTCAAAATGAATGGTTTGAAAATTATTGTGAGGAAAATGGTATTTTACATAATTTTTCTCCACCTAGGACTCCCCAACAAAATGGTGTAGTAGAAAGGAAAAATAGGTCACTAGAGGAACTTGCTAGAACAATGTTAAATGAATCAAATGTTCCTAAATATTTTTGGGCTGATGCTGTAAGTATTACATGTTATGTATTGAATAGGATGCTTATTAGATCAATTATAAAATCAACTACTTATGAACTGTTAAATGGTAGGAAGCCTAATGTTTCTAATTTAAAAATATTTGGATGTAAATGCTTTGTTTTAAATAATGGAAAAGATAACTTAGGAAAATTTGACTCAAAAGTCGATGAGGCCATTTTCTTAGGTTATTCACTAACTAGCAAAGCATATAGAGTGTTCAATAGAAGAACTTTAAATGTTGAAGAATCTGTACATGTCACCTTGGAGGAAATTGTAGACCTTGAGGGAAATCCTCTTGAGTCAGATAAAGAATTTGCAGGTGATGATGAGTAGATAAGAGAGGCTCTAGAAGAAATGTACTTGAATAAGAATGAGCCATCTCAACCAACTGAATTGGCAAAAGAGTGGCAATCAGCAAGAGGACTTTCAATGGACAATATAATTGGTGATATCTCAAAAGGGGTAAGAACTAAAAATATGACAAATTTTTGTATATCTATAGCTTTTGTTTCACAGATAGAACCCAAAAGTGTTGAAGAAGCTCTTAAAGATGACCAATGGTGCATAGCAATGCAAGAAGAACTTAATCAATTTGAAAGAAATCAAGTCTGGGAATTAATTCCAAGAGAAGAATCTCATCAAGTGATTGGAACAAAATGGGTATTTAGAAACAAACTTGATGAAGATGGAAATATAACAAAGAACAAAACCAGACTTGTTGCCAAAGGTTACTGTCAACAAGAAGGTATTAATTATGATGAAACTTATACTCTTGTTGCCAGGTTAGAGGCTATACACCTACTTCTTGCTTATGCCTAATTGATGAAATTTAAATTATATCAAATGGATGTTAAAAGTGCATTTTTAAATGGGTTTATAAAAGAGGAAGTATATGTGGAACAACCTCCTGGATTTGAATATTTTAAATATCCTAACCATATTTTTAAATTGAAGAAAGCTTTATATGGTTTGAAACAAGCTCCTAGGTCTTGGTATGAAAGATTAAGTAGTTTTCTAATTTCAAATGACTTTTCTAGAGGAAAAATTGATTCCTCCCTGTTTATTAAGAAGGATAAGGAACATATTCTATTATTTCAAGTATATGTTGATGATATTATTTTTGGATCAACTGATAATTCTCTATGTGAAGGATTTGCTAAGATAATGCAAGGTGAATTTGAAATGTCAATGATGGGAGAATTAACATTCTTTCTTGGACTTCAAATTAAACAACTTAAAGATGGCATTTTTGTATCTCAAACCAAATACTGCAAAGAGATTCTCAAGAAGTTTGGAATGGACACTTCAAAGGAAGCTAACACACCCATGGGAACATCATGCTATTTAGGCAAGGATGAATCAGGTTTGGAAATAAATCAATCTATGTATAGAGGTATGATAGGTTCACTATTATACTTAACTGCAAGTAGACCTGATATTATGCATTCTATTTATGTGTGTGCTAGATTTCAAGCATGTCCAAAAGAATATCATTTAACTGCAGTAAAAAGAATTTTAAAATATTTAAAAGGAACTACAGGAACTGGTTTATGGTATCCATCTGAAGCTTCTCCTAGTTTAATAGGATATTCTGATGCTGATGATGGTGGATGTAATATTGATAGAAAGAGTACTAGTGGAACATGTCATATGTTAGGATCATCTTTAGTATCTTGGCATTCTAAGAAACAAGCATGTGTTGCTTTGTCCACAACTGAAGCTGAATATATTGCAGCTGGTAATTGTTGTGCACAAATCCTATGGATGAAGCAACAACTAGAAGATTATAATATTTTTTTAGATAATATTCCTTTGATGTGTGATAATACAAGTGCAATCAATCTTACTAAGAATCCAGTAATGCACTCCAGAACTAAGCATATAGAGATTAGACATCATTTCTTAAGAGATCATATTAGTAAGGGAAATTGTAAAATTGAATATGTTGATACAAAGCATCAATTAACAGATATTTTTACCAAACCTCTTCCCAAAGATAGATTCTATGATCTTAGAAGAAACTTAGGAATATTAGAGATAATCTAAACTCTGCTTAACTATCAATATTTACATTTTGTACTGTAATAATCGATTATATAGGGATTTAATCGATTATCATGTGTCTAAACCTTGAAAAAAATTGATGATCTCTTTGGAATAATCGATTATTTTGGGAAATAATCGATTGTCTGCACCAAAAATGACCAAAATTAGAAATTTCTCTCTGGAATAATCGATTATTTGAAGAAATAATTTATTATCTACATCAAAATGGCTATTTAATCGATTATCAGAACCAATTAAGCGATTATCCTGTGCACTTGAACGTTTAATCGATTATGAGAAGCATTTAAGCGATTATTCTGCGTCATTTTTATAAACTAGTCGTTTGTAACGACTATTTTGGCTCCAATTCTCCTCCAACTAGCCGTTTATGACCGTTAGGATGTTTCTCTATATATAGGAAGGCTTCAATTCACATCTACACACCTCTAAACCTTGAATCAAAGCATTCTTGAATCATTCAAGCTCTCTTGTTTCCTCAAAGCCTCACTTGCTTTCAAAATTCCTTATATTCCTTTCCTTTCATTCTAAATGGCTTCATCCTCTCGTAGAAAGATTCCAACAAGGAGAAGATCAAGTCCAGCTTCTCATCCTCGCCCAAATTCTCTTGAAGGGTGGATTTCGAATGATGAAGGAAGACAAGAATTCCTAAATTTCTGGAAAGAAAAGGCTATTATCACTCCGAAATTTATTATAGGAAATCAGTTCATAAATAGGGGTTTCAATTTTCCTAATCTTCTTGAGCAACAAGATGTTCTTCCATTCATAGAAATGCAAGGTACTTACTATCAAGATTTAGTTAGGGTCTTCTATTTACGCTTTAAATATAGAGATCATATCGCCACTTCTAGAGTCAAGGGTGTGACCATCATCCTTGATGATGATATATGGGAAAATGTTGCTCATTTTTCTATAAGGGATGATGCTATAAATGTTCTAGCGGATTTAGATGATTTTAATCGCAGTCTAGCATACTATTCTTTTCTTCGAAATCCTACTATGGAAATCGGGCGACTACTATTGGCCGGACCATTAAAGAAAGAAGAACGCATGTTGCTGCATCTCATTGTATGGATTTTGTGTCCTCGAGCAACCAATCATGCACAATGTTCATCCATTGATCTTCGCATTATTCATGCCATCATGAATAATGAGCCAATTGATTGGGGTAGTCTTGTCACTATGACCATGCTTAAAGCTAAGCGTCATCCAACCTTTAAAATCTCATATGCTCTTCTTATTTCGCGTATCTTAGAATACAAGGGAGTAAATGTTGAAGGAGAGCAAAAGGCCTGGACGTTAAATTCAAATCGAATGCTTGACAGAACGCTCACTCAGCTACAAATGGTGTGTGTAAATGGAATTTACGTTCACAAAGATGATGCTCCCAACATGGTTAAAGATGCTCAAGATTCTGATGAAGATATGCCTGCTGAAAACATTCATACTGCTGGGACGTCATCTGCTCATCCTACATCCTGTCCGTCTATTGAAGATATGTTGTTTGATATGAATCAAAGAATGCAAGAGTTTTTCACTATCTCTCAAGAACGATATCAGGAAATTATTCGACGTATTTCAAATGTAGATGATAGGGTATGTAACTTAGAGGATAGATTTGATGCCCAATTTAACAGTGATGAAAGTGAAGAGTTGTAATCTCTTCGACGTATTTCTTGTTTGTAATTAATTTGCTTTATGGAATAAAAATTTTATTTTTGCTTTGATTGAGGGGGAGCTATCTTCTATATTATGCACTTATTGAGGGAGAGCTTTCATTTTTTGATCATAATGAAAATAGGGGAGAAATTATTTAAAGCCTCTTATGTTTATTAATTTTAAATGTTGTCTGATATGTTTAATGTTTTTGTTAGCTGTGACAGATAAAACAGGTTATTACAAAGGGCTTTAAAGGAAATTTTGATCATCATCAAGAAGGGGGAGATTGTTGAAATATACAAGAATATAAATGTTGAACATACAAGGATATGAAGCTTGTAGATTTTGATGATGATTCAAGAATAAAGGACTTAGAGATTTGAAGACTTGTAATCTTATGTAATAACTCTGTTTTTATGTTTTTGAGTCTGTAATATTAGAGTCGAAGATAGCCAAGCACATAGACCACTCTTTAAAAGCTCTAAAAACTCATTTTTATCAAAAAGTTACTCGGAATAATCGATTAAACCACAGGATAATCGATTATTACGTAAAGAAAACACTTTTCAAGTATATGTTCACTGGATTAATAGATTAAATCATCGGATAATCGATTATCGGGGAAAATAATCGATTAAATGGGTCGTTAATCGATTATCTAGCCCTATCTTGCTTTTCTACGAGAATGACTCGGAATAATTGATTAACACTTAAGATAATCGATTATTTGGGTCTGTTATGTGTTTTGAAATTCAAAATTGGACCAAGTTTCGAAAACTCTATTCCCAATTCATCAAGTTTCGAAAATCCCCAATTCCCAGACCCTATTCTCTCTACTTAAGGTTCTCTAAGGCTCTCTGCAAAGAGAACAAACCTTTTTCATACAAAAGTTAAGAGCTGTGACTGCTAGAGATCTGTTTGTAAGGAAGAAAAATGGGCTTTTGAAAACCTAGTGTAGGCTAGAAGCTATAAGAATCACTGAGTGGGTTTCTTGGTGGATTGTGTGTTGTGCCGTCTCTAGGAAAAATTGTTCTTCATCCTTTGTGGATTCAAAGGAGGCGTTCATCTCTTGTGTGACTCAAGAGAGGTGTTTTCTTTATCTTATCTTTTCAATTGTAATCTGTTTGTAAACTGTGATTATTGTGGCAACGTTAATCCTCTGTTTGAGTGATTAGCAACTGGACGTAGGGTCTTTTGATCCGAACCAGTATAAATCAACTGTGTAATCTTCTATCCCTTATCTATTTACTTTACACAACATTTTAATCGATGAAATTTGGGAAAAATTTTAAAACCCTAATTTTTGTTTAAGAAACCAATTCACCCCCCCTCTTGGTTTTTGTCCGTAAACGTAAACATTTCGCTGCGCGATTCTAACACCCTTTAATTATTTTTGGGTCCTTAAAAAGGTTAGTAGAATCAAAAGTCTCTGCCAAAAGACTAAGGATAAAAAATTAGAACCATAATATAATTTTTTTTTCCAAACTTTCAAAATGTTTCTGTCATAATTGATTATCACAGCACCTTCAGAATAACATAATTGATTATGACAACCAGAAGTTTCACTCTAGAAGACAACATAATCAATTATCACAACACCAAAAATAACATAATCGATTATGACAGCAAGAAATTACACTCTGGAAGACAACATAATCGGTTATCACATCATATTGAAAAATAGCATAATTGATTATTACAACACAAATTCACAATCTGGAAGACAATATAATCGATTATCACAGTACATACAGAAATAACAATCAATTATGACAACAAGAAATCATACTCTAGAGGTCAACATAATCGATTATCATAGTAGAAAATTATTTTGCGAGAATTTTATCATCTAGACATGTGTAAATGATTTGACCCTTTAGGCACCCATTCATATTTGCCACTAGATATACCAAAATGTTTTATATAACATCTATTTGATGTATGACCTAATTTCATGCAATAAAAACATGTTGGTTTTCTTTGAAAAGGTCTAAATGAGTTTGTTAAAGTTTTTTAAACTGGTTTCACATCTATTTTCCTTGACTCTTTTACAAAAATAATTTTATGAGGTTCTAGACTTTCTTTGGGTTTGTAACCAAGTCCAGCTTTGCTAGAATCCCCTCTTTGATAACCTAATATAGAATCAAGATTTTTCAGAAGATTTTGAACACTTGCTCATTATTTTCTATAACTTGAAAATCTCATTTTCCAAATGATTACAATTTTCACAAGGATTAGCAACTTCTTTATCTTTAGCCAATGTTTTAAATTTATCAATATCTTTCTTTAAGTACTCATTTTCTTTTTCAAGAATACTAACAATATTTTCTAATGTATGAAACTTTTGTTTAAGTGTAATATGTTTCTTAGCTAGTCTTTCAAGATGTTCAAACATTTCTTGATAGGCTCAAACAGCTCATCATATGCATTTGAGGATTTTGTGCTACTTACTTGTGATGAGGTTTCTTGTGATGAGGCTTTATCATCACTTTTTTCTATCAAGCAAAGATTTGCTTCTTCTTCTTCTCCATCATTGCTTTCGGAAGAACTCTCTTGTGTTGTGGAAGAATTATTATCCTCCCAAGCAATATAAACTTTGTGTTTGTTCTTATAGATACTATTCTTCTCTTTCTTAAGTTTCGGGCAGTCTGCTTTGATATGGCCAAACTTTCCACATCCATAGCACTCGTACCTATTGGTTTTCTCTTTTCTTTGCTGTCTCTTTTTCCTGTTCTTCATAAAACGAGAAAACTATTTAGCTAAAAGAGATATATCGGAATCCAAAAACTTATTTCATTTTCGCTTTCATCTTGTGAATATTTTTATGCTTTTAGAGCTATTGTTTTGGCTTGATTCTGTTCACCATTCTTTAACCTTTTTATCTCTATCTCATGTTCTCACAACTTTCCAAATAGAGTAGCAATATTCATTTTTGTGTTATCCTTTGATTCCATAATAGCAGTGACCTTTGGTTGCCAATTCCTGTCTAAGGATTTCAAGATCTTTGTGTTCAACTCCTCATTGTCAAAACTCTTTTCTAATGCTTTGAAGTGATTTTCTATATGTGTGAAGCGTTTCTGGAAATCCGTGATGTTTTCATTCTGCTGCATTTGAAACAATTCATACTCCTAGATGAGTGTGTTCTTACGTGCTTGCTTTACTTCATTTGTTCCTTCATGTGTCACTTCAAGAGTGCCCCATATTTCTTTTGTTGTCTTGCATTGTGAGACCCTAAAAAATTTATTACGAGTTAAGGCAGAAACAATAGGGTTTTTGGCTCTAACATCATATTGGGCACATTTGTTTTCATCTGGCGTCCATTGGTCAAAAGTATTTAGAACATCTCTAGATTTCGTTGTTCTCATCGGAATGTATGGACCGTTAAGTATAGCATCCCAAACACCGTAATCTAGTGTTTGTAAAAATATTCCCATTCTCACCTTCCAAAATTGATAGTCTTCTCCTTCAAATAGTGGTGGTCTGTTTATTGAGTCTCATTCCCTGTAAACCTAATTCTGCATAGACATCTTAACAGATCATTTAGAAATATCATATCTAACCAAGCTCTGATACCACTTGTTAGACAAATGAAATCTAGACGGGGGGTGAATAGATGAACAAATTAAAATCGATGCCAAATTAAAAATTTATTTATTTAAGATGTCAAATAATTTGTTAATTCAATTTTAATTATCAGATAAAATACATATATAGTGGAAGCGATATAATCAGAGAGATAGAGGGAAGAAAATAAGTAAATGTTATCACAGAGGTATAAGGAAGAGATAAAAACATAATAATTTATACTGGTTCGAGTATAGCCAACCCTATATCCATTTCCCAGTCAACTCTAATCACAAGAGTGACCCCAATTCACTATCTTTCAATTTCAATTTACAAATTACAATCAACTCAGCAGAGGAACCAGTAAAAAGCAAACTAATTCAAAAGACAAACACTTCCTTAGAATCCCACTAAGGATGAACACCTCCCTAGAATCCCACTAGGGATGAACACCTCTTCTGAACAAATCAAAGGATGAAAAAACACCTCCTTTGCAACCAACACACAAAGGATGAACACCTCCCTAGAATCACACTAGGGATGAACACCTCCCCAAACGAATCAAAGGGATAAAAACACCTCCTTAGAATTCCACTAAGGATGAACACCTCCCCGAACAAATCAAATGGATGAAAATACCTCCTTAGAATCCCACTAAGGATGACTACCTCCCCTGAACAAATCAAGGGATGAACAACAACTACTTAAACCCTAAAAAGGGGATTTAACAACAACCACTTAAACCCTAAAGAGGGAATTTAACATCAACTTCCTAAAAAAAATAAGAACAGTCACACCTGGTAATAGAGGCAACAAATTGTAAAAGCATGTAGAATATCAAACTCCAAGAACAAGTGTGATTAACAATGAAAGTGTAGAAGACACACTACTAGAAAAATGGTTAATAGTGACCGAAATTAGTAACCGAAAAATTCGAGTCATCGATAGTAACTCGAATCGATGGATCGATTTCCGTTTTATATTTAGTGACTGATTTAGTGACTAAAATTTCAGTCACGGAAATCAGTCATTGATTCGGTCACAAAATCAGTCACTGATTCGGTCACTACTAGAAAAATGGTTAATAGTTATTGAAATTAGTGATCGAAAAATTCGAGCTTACTAATAGTAATCGAATCGGTGACTCGATTTCTCTTTTTATATATAGTGATCGATTTAGTGACTAAAATTTCGATCATCGAACAAATAATATATAAATTAGTGACTATTTTTTATTTATATAAATAATTTTCAAAAATATTTTAATAATATATTAAATATAAATCTACTTAATAATTTAAAATAATTGATAAAAATTTTAATAACATTATAAAAAATTTAAAAAATAGTTTATTAACATTAAATAATTTAGTAATATAGTATGTAAATAAAAAAATTAAAATTAATTATTAAATTAGTTACCGATTCAATCATTAAAATAATTATTAATTTAATCTCTTTTATATATATAATCAATGATTAAATTAATTATTAGTTTAGTCTCTTTTTGATATATATATATATATATATATATATATATATATTACTTTTATGTTAATAAAAATGTATTTCAATGTATTTATAAAAAAATTAAAATTATTTTAATTATTGAATTGATATTTCAAATTTATATTAATATTTAAAATAATTTAGTAATTGGATAAATATTTTAAGTTTATATTAGTATTTTTATAAAAGTGTAAAAATTAAGTGAACTTATTTTAAAATTTAATTAAACATAATAATATAATATACTATTAACCATAAATATGTGAAGATTTAGTTAGAAATTAATTTTAAGTTTTATCGTTTTTATTTAAAAAAAATTGTTAAAAAATTCAAAATAATTAATTAAAATAAAGAATTTTAATTTAATAAATGTGTTGATATTAATAGTTATTGGAGAATTAAATTTATAATAATAATTATATAAAATTATAGAATTAATAAAATTTAAATTATTGGTATTTTTTTAATCATGAAGCTAAAATTTGATAATATTAATACATTAAAATTAAAAAAATAAAAAAATATATATATATATATATATATATATATATATATATATCACTTTAATTATTTTAATTAAAAATAATTTCATAAAAAAACTAATATTTGAAAATAAAAATGCTAAAGTATATAGTTTTTCTTTTATTTAATTATATTTTTTATTTTTTACTTTTTGGGTTTTAGTCCATAACAACAATTTAATTGCTCTAATTTCCACAAAAATATATAATTTCTCTTATTAACAATTTTTTTTTAATCAGATTAAGAAAATTATTACTAATAAGATTCAAAACTAGTACCTTAGAGTTAGATAGTAATACTCCAACCACTATACTGTTAGAATTTTTTAATAAAAATTTACAAATAAATTATATTTATATACAAATAAATATATATCCGTGTAAATATATAAATATAAAATATATAAATACAAATATATTTATATATTTTGATATATTTATATATTTATATGTTCGATGTGAGGATCACGCTAGAGGGTGAAAGTGTGTGTCGAGTGAGTTTTCAAAATTTGATGTCAAATTTGTGAGCGAGTCTTTTTATATGGATTTGTAATTTAATGATAGAATATAATCTTTATAATTTATTTATATAATGATATAAAATAATTGTTTTCTTTGTTTATTTTAATTTTATTTTAATTTATTCTTTTTATCTTTTTTTTCTTCTATTATTTAATTAAAATTCTTATATTAAAATAATTTTTCATTATTAAAAATAATTAAATATTTATTTTTAAAATTATTTTTCAAAATTATTTAATTTAACAAATTATTATGAATTAATCTATGTCTGGAAAAAATAATTATTAAAAGATGATTTTGATTAATTTATAATAATATATGTTAGGAAAAAATTGTTCTATTAATAATCATAATTAGATTAATTTATAATAATTTGTTAAATTAAATAATTTTAAAAATAAATATTTAATTATTTTTAATATTGAAAAAATTATTTTAATATAAGAATTTTAATTAAATAATAGAAGAAAAAAATATATAAGAAGAATAAATTAAAATAAAATAAAAATAAATAAAGAAAAAAATTATTTTATATCATTATATAAATAAATTATAAAGATTATATTGTGTCATTAAATTATAAACTCAAATAAAGAGATCCGCTCACAAATTTGACATCAAATTTTAAAAATCTACTCGACACACTTTCATCCTCGAGCGCCCTCACATCCAACACACACACACACACACACACACACATATATATATATATATATATATATATATATATATTTGTATTTATATATTTACATGGATATATATTTTTATTTGTATATAAATATAATTTATTTATAAACTATTATAAAAAATTCCTAGTAGCTAAGTGGTTGGAGTATCAGTCTTTAACTCTAAGGTACTGGGTTCGAATCTTGCCAGTAATAATTCTTTCAATCTAATAATAATTTGAATTTTTAAAAAATATAATAAATACTAAAAATATATTATAAAAGAATATAAAAGGGGGATTAGAGAGTTATAAAAATATATTTTTAATGTTTTTGTTAATTTTTTAATGTTTTTGTTAGTGACCGATATAGTGACTGACTCAATCGGTCACTAATTCGGTCACTATTTGATGTTTTTGTTGTAGTGGCAGTAGAGAACAGGGTTTTCTCAGAAGGTGTAAAATATATTTGTTGCCTTGCTCAGAATTCTTTTCTTAAAACTAAATAAATGTAAAATTGTATTTTCGAATTCTGTAATTGTGTATATTTTTTTTCATCAAAACTCATTTAAAAAGGCAAATAACATCAGAAAATAGTCGTTGGTCATTAATACTTTCCTAGAGAAAAATTAGGATATATTAAAAAACATTTATTCTTCAAAACGGATATATTTTTCAAATTTGAACTGCCATTAGGCATGACAACGGGGTGGGGCGGGGATGGGTTTTGCCTCCCCAATCCCCAACCCCAACTTTTTTAACCATCCCCGTCCCCGCCCTCGATACCTAACGGTTAGAAAATAAGTCCCCATCTCTCGTCCCAGTTGGGTTTCGGGTTTCCGCTCCTGCCCCGCCCCATCCCCGATTTATATTATTTTTAAAAGGATAATTACATTTATAATAAATTAATTTTACTATGTATTTTTTTATATATAAATAAATATTTATAATTTTATAATTTAAAATTATTACTAATTAAATATATATATATATATATATATATATATATATTTTTTAATTTATTATATTTATATTAATATATGTATGTAAAAGAAATATTTAATCATTATATATATATATATATATATATTTATACTATTATTATTATTATTATTATTATTATTATTATTATTATTATAACACTATTAAAATATTTGAATACTTATAACATTATTATTATTATTATAATATTGTATTCAAACATTTGATTATATATATAAGTTAATTCATTTTTAAGTTGTCATTTAAAAATATGAAATATATAGTTTATAAGAAAATATTTAATAAGTTAATTCTTATTTAATTAGTTTTAAGTAATAAAAGTTTAAATTATGATTTCCTTTTAATATTTTAAAATATAATTATTTTATTAAGATAAAATTTGATATATGATAATTAAGAATAATAAGATACAAAATTATGACATAATAAAACCTAATAAATATAATTTATAAATAAAATAATATTAGTTATTATTAAGATTTAGGTAAAATATTTAGAAAAAGATAAAGAAAAAAATTAACTTTCTGTTCATCAAATTGATTGAAAAAATAAAATAAAAAAAACAAATTGATGGGAGAGATTAAGAAAATATGAAAAACAGAAAGGTAAGAAAGAGAATAATGTAATAAATTAATTGATATAAAAGATTAAATAAAGATAAAAAAAATTAAAAAGTGGGTAGAAGAAAAATAAAAATGGTGAAATATAAAAAAAAGACCTTATATGTAATAGAAACAGAAAAGGAAATACATTTAAAATATTAATATTTTAAAATTTAAATTTAAATATAAAGTCGGGGCGGGGACATGGTCGGGGTGGGGATTGTATTACCCATCCCCACCCCCACCCCTGACTTTTTAAAGTGGGGAAAACCCGAACCTGCCCCCGCCCCCGGTCAACTCGGGTTTTCCCCGTCAAACTCGGGGCGAGGATGGGTCGGTCCCCACGGGTACATGTTTAATTGTTATCCCTAACTACCATAATCGATTATGTTACCAGTATAATCAATTATGACATAGAAAATCATTTTTCCATTTCTGATACATCATAATTGATTATGACAGTGAAAAATATCATGTTACGAAATTTTATCACACTTGTGCTTTGGAGGCTTATGCATAATATTACTTCATCAACTTGTACCTCCATATCTAGTATTCGAAGACTCTATCTAGTCTTTAGGAATCATCTTGGGCTTGCTTGAATCTTGAATGTTGTTGACTTGAATTATCATTAAAATAATATCTTAGGAATGTAGGGACATGTTTCACATTGCCATCAATCTTCCCCTCAGTTCTTTCAGTTCTAGAGCAATCCAACAGGCCATGTAGTGCCTTAAGCTAGAACCTTCTTTTCTTGCATGAGGTTTCCCATTGCCATTAATCTCCCCCTCATTGCTTTTAGGATATAGTCAAGAAAAAGGAATTGACTATGATGAGACATATGCACCAGTAGCAAGATTGGAAGCTATCCGTATTCTACTAGCCTATGCATCTATCATGAAATTAAAATTATATCAAATGGATGTAAAGATTGTGTTCTCAAATGGATACATCAAAGAGGAGGTGTATGTGTGTCAACCTCTTGGCTTTGAAGATTATCAACATCCAGATCATGTTTATAAATTGAAGAAATCTCTGTACAGACTCAAACAAGCACCTAGGTCATGGAAGCAGCTACTCCAGTGGCAACATCTTGCTATCTAGATCAAGACAAAAAAGGTAAGGCGGTTGACAAATCCAAATATAGAGGTATGATCAGTTCCCTACATTATCTTACAACAAGTAAACCTGATATTATGCATAGTGTGTATGTGCTAGATTTTAGGCTAATCGTAAGGAATCACATTCAGTTGCTATTAAGAGAATTTTTAAATACTTAAAAGGAACTAGATCATTTGGCCTTTGGTATCCCTTAGGAGTTTCACCTAGCATTATAGGATATTCAGATTCAGATTATGGAGGATGTAAACTGGGCAGGAAAAGTACAAGTGGGACATGTCATCTACTTGGTTGTTCACGTGTTTCTTGGCATTCTAAGAAACAGGCTTGTGTTGTTCTACCCACAACTGAAGATGAGTATATAACTGCAGGTAGTTGTTGTGCCCAAGTTCTATGTATGAAGTAATAGTTAAAAGATTACAACATTTTCCTAGATCATATTCCTTTAAAATGTGATAGTACTACTGCAATAAATCTTACTAGGAACCCTATCACACATTCTAGGACTAAGCATATAGAGATCAAACATAGTTTTATTAGAGATCATATTAAAAAAGGAGATTTATAATAGAATACATAGATACCACCCATCAATTAGCTGATATCTTTACCAAACCATTACCTAGATGGGCCTTGAGTATCCTATACATTGTCTCCTTATTATGATGTTCTTCTCTATGACACTTTGTGATGCATTATCTTCTCTGCCTTGGTTTATGTGCTAGTCTGTGCAAATTTGTGCTAAATTTTCCTTGCAATATTTTTCATAAATGTCAATGAAACAGGGAGAGATTTTGATGATATTAATCTTTGTGAAACAGGGGGAGATTTTTTGATGAATTAAAATTTGTATGAAATCTATTCCTAATTCTGAATTAAACAGGGGGAGTTAGGAGAAGTTTTTCTCAAATGAGTTAGGGGGAGCTTTGTTATTAACATATCTAGGGGGAGTTTAAATATTCTGTGCTAATCTTGAGTTAGCTATATAAAGTCAAGAATTTTAATTCATTTCAGGTGCTTCCTTTATCATCATCAAAAAGGGGGAGATTGAAAGCAATGAGGGGGAGATTGATGACAATGTTAAACATGTCCCTATATTTCCAAGAGATGATTTTGATGATGATTCAAGTCAATAACATTCAAAACAAGCCCAAGATATGATTATTCAAACCATTCAAGATTGAAGCAAGCCCAAGATGATTCCTGAAGACTAGATAAAGTCTTAAAATACTAGATATGGAGGTACAAGTTGATGAAGTGGTATTATGCATAAGCCTCCAAAGCACAAGTGTGATAAAATTTCGTAACATGATATTTTTCACTTCATAATCAATTATGTGAGGGTCATAATCGATTATATCAGCAAATAAACTTAATATAACATTTTTCATTGTCTTAATTGATTATATAAGTATCATAATCGATTACATTAGTGTCATTATCGATTATGTGGGGTTCATAATCGATTATGTCATCAAATGAAGCATTTGTTTTGAAATACACAGTCATAATCGATTATATAAGTGGCATAATCAATTATATAAGTGACATAATCGATTATGTAAGTGTAATAATCGATTATGATGCATCAGAAATGAAAAATTGATTTTTCCCGTCGTAATCGATTATGCTGGGAAGATAATCGATTATGATAGTTTGAAATTTGATAAATAAATCTGTTTTAAAGAATTATAGTTGTTGGGAGCTTCCTGATTTCTTTCTAAATATTTATTACTTAGCAACAACTATTTTGGATTCGTTTTCTGATGATATTTTCCTATTTAAATGAGTTTTGATGAAAAATAAAAAATAAACAATTACAAAATTCAAAAATTCAATTTACATTCAATCAGTTTTGAGAAAAGAATTTTGAGCAAGGCAACAAAACACTTTTAGGTTTTCTGAGAAAACTTTTTCATACTGCCTTCTGCGCTTTCACTGTCAATCACACTATGTTCTTGGAGTTATCATTCTACAGGCTTCTACAATTTGTTGTCCCCATTACCCAGGTGTGACTATTCTTATTTTATTGCCTTCATCCTTTGTAGGGTTTAGGAAGTTGATGTTAAATTCCTTGTTTAGGGTTTAAGTGGTTGCTGTTAAATCCTCTTTTTAGGGTTTAGGTGGTTGCACTGTTTCTTGAGCAGTGTGTTTTTGTTTGGATTTTTTACTGTCATCCCTTTGATTTGTTCAGGGATGTGTTTTCATCCTTTGATTTGTTCAGAGGAGGTGTTCATCCTTATTGGGATTCTAAGGAGGTGTTTTCATCCCTTTGATTTGTTCGGGGAGGTGTTCATCCCTAGGGTGATTCTAAGGAGATGTTCATCCCTAGGGTGATTCTAAGGAGGTGTTCATCCTTTGTGTGTTGGTTGCAAAGGAGGTGTTTTTCATCCTTTGATTCGTTCAGAGGAGGTGTTCATCCCTAGTGGGATTCTAGGGAGGTGTTCATCCTTAGTGGGATTCTAAGGAGGTGATTGCCTTTTTAATTAGTTTATTCTTTACTGGTTCCTTTGCTGAGTTAATTGTAATTTGTAAACTGAATTTTAAAGATAGGGAATTGGGGTCACTCTTGTGTTAGAGGTGACTGAGAACTGGAAGTAGGGTTGACTATACCCAAACCAGTATAAATTACTGTGTGCTCTTATCTTCACTTTATGACTCTTGGCTTTTGTTTTCCCTATATCTGTGCGCTTGTATTTTTCCCTATACCTTGCTGATTATATCGCTTCTGCTTTATCTGAACTCAATCTAATAAATAAAATTGAATTAACAAGTTATTAGACAACTAAAATAAATTTTGAATTTGGCATCTATTTTAACTTGTGCATCTATTCACCTTCACCCCTCTGCCATTTATCGAACAAGTGGTATTAGAGCTTGATTAAATAAGATATCTCTAAACGATCTGTCAAGATGTTTATGCAGAATCAGGTTTATAAGGAAGAAGCCTCAATAAACAAACCACCATTATTTGAAGAAGACTATCAGTTTTGGAAGGCGATAATGGAAATATTTTTACAAACACTAAATTACGGTGTTTGGGATGCTGTACTCAATGATCCCTACATTCTGATGAGAACAACAGAGTCTAGAGCTGTTCTAAGGACTTTTGACCAATGGACGCCAGATGAAAACAAGCGTGCCAAATATGATGTAAGAGCCCGAAACGCTATTGTTTTTGCCTTAACTCGTAATGAATTTTTCAGGGTCTCACAATGCAAGATGACAAAAGAAATATGGGACACTCTTGAAGTGACACATGAAGGAACAAATAAAGTAAAGCGAGCACGTAAGAACACACTCTTGAATATTAAGAAGTGTTCCAATGATACTATCACATACATTTTTTCTCTACATGCATGACATTTATACAATGTCTCACATCAAGCACTCTCCAATATGGATGATAAAAAATATGGATCTTTTCTTCCATATGTTTCTTGTTGTGGCTTTCTTTTGTGTTTTTCCAAACAAAACTTGTATGTCTTTCACACGTTCATATACTTGTGATCCACTTAAGATCATTTGAGCTACTTCATTTTCTTGACATCCATTAAATGCTTTTTTTAATTTACAAAAAGGATGATTATAATTTAAAAATCCCCTATGCCCAAGGTATACTGTTTTCTTCAGTATTGTAATTGATGGTTTCATGTGCTTGCTTTACATATAGGGCATGTTTTGTGACCCTTAATGCTATACCCATTCAAGTTACCATATGCTGAAAAGTCATTGATTATACAAAATTCATGCAACTTAAAAGAGTCATGAGTGTATTCGTCAAACACATCAACACCTTCCTCCCATAACTTCTTCAAATCTTCAATCAATGGGCTTAAATAAACATCAATGTCATTTCTTGGTTGTCTTGGACTTGAGATCATCAAAGATAACATAACATATTTACGTTGCAATCATAATCGTGGGGGTAAGTTGTAAATTACTAACAACACAGGCCATGAACTATACTTACTACTTAAGTTTCCATATGGATTCATTCCATCTGTAGCAAGTCCAAACTTAATGATTCTTAGATCATTTCTGAAATTTGGGAACATGGAATCAATTTTTTTCCATTGCAAAGAATCTGTTGGATGCCTTAGATGACCATCTTTTTTACGCTCATATGCATGCCATCTGATTAGTTTTGCATCATTTGCATTGGTGAACAATATTTTCAACCTTGGAATTATAGGAAGATACCATAATACCTTTGTAGGTGGACCATTCTTAACATTTGACTCAAAATCACCATCTCTCTGTTTGCATCGTGATACGCCACATCATGGACATTGGTGTAATTTGTCAAACTCTTTTCTATACAATATACAACCATTCTGACATGCGTGTATTTTTTTATACTCCATACCCATTGGACACAATATCTTCTTTGCATCATAATTATGTGTCGGCAGTGTGTTACCTTCAGGAAGCATGTCACTGAGCAATGAAGAACTTCATTTTTGTCACAGTATGAAGGTTCAAATCAATTCCCCTAAAACAATAAGAATGTAGTATAATGGGAACCAGGGTATCAATCTAAGGAAGTAGTGAGAATAGGTAAATGAGCTATGAATGATTCAATGAGGAATGAATGAATGAAATATACAATGATAAAATGAACTAAAATGAGGTTAAAACCTAATATGTAATGAATGAAAATGATACAAAATGCAAAATGGATGAAATTGTGCAAAATCACAAAAATCACAAATCTAACGGAGATTAACAGTAACACCGATCAGAGAATCTGACCGATATGAACAATTACACTGGTCAGAAAAATCAAAATGAAAATGTCTCGGTCAAAAATGAAAATATGAAGAGATGTCTCGGTCAAGAATTGAATGCAGTGTATAAATTGTATGAATGACAGATGGAAATGAAATTATTTTTTAGTTTTGAGCTTTTAAAATGGAAGTTGACCGAATGAGTGTGTGGCTAGTGCGCATGGTTCAAAACCTGACCGCGGTGAATAATGTCATTGGTCAGAAATCAAAATAGTGATAAATGCAATGTGCGAATGATGGGATGAATGCACCAATGAATATTTAGGTATTTTTTAATGTTTTCAAGGGGATTTGAAGTGCAAGAAATCAAACCATGAATTAAAACGCACCTAAGCTAATCTACATTAAGCTAGTGCATGAAAGTGAATTCAACAATGCCATAAACCTAACCGGACCTAAAACTAATGATCTAAAGCAATTACAGAGACATTAAAACAGTAAATCAAAGCATTAAAATCTGCCTAACGTGGTTGCAAGTGACTTAGAACTAGTTTGGAAGTGCTACAACCTTCTCAAAGCGTAAACCATGGATTAATCCTAATTAACTCACCCCTCAAAAGACATTTGAGTGACCTACACTTTTGTCTAGTTGAAAGAAACCTTCCCTCACCAATTAGAACTCACAAATAGTCAGGTTTCAAATCATATAATCGATAGAAATCATAAGGAAGACATTGTAAAGTGCAAAAAACTTAAAGAAAGCAAGAAAACAAGAACACAAACCTTGGAGCATATGCGAAGTCAAATCTATGGATCTATGTTCGGTAAAAACTATTCTAAATCATCAAACCAGTAAAGAAAGCAATAAAGGATGGTGGAAGAAGAAGATACAGATAAAAAACAAGAAGAACAATGGCATAATTGAAGAACATACTTGGAAGCGTGCGACACAAGCAAAGAAGAACAACATGGTGCACGAGAGAAAACTTGAGAGAAAATGAATCAAATTGCATTTGATCTGAATTATGAAACTTCAACTACACGTTTATGATATTAAGTTAATTCTATTCATTCTCTAACTAATGTACAATTACATAATACAAAGCTTAGAACCGTAGGTGATCTAATATTTTGAGAGGGAGCTCGAATAGGCACGCTAAGTTGGCTCTAGTGAAGTTCTGCTAACTTCAAACACTTTCAATTCTTGTCCAAATAAAATGATTACAGTCTCCTTTGAAATATTTTTGAGTTAGCTTTAAAACGCCACCATTCTTGCTATTTTAGGAGGTCTAGTGAATTTAGGACACTTAAATTACTGAAGCATATCCATTAGGTCGACCTGGTGCGCTTAACCTCTCTTTGATAATTTATGTAAAATCCAATTTACCTCTGAATTGAATGGTTCTAGAAATCTGAACGTGTCTAGTTTACAATACTTCTAGAATCATGATTTTAGGAGCTCTGTAGAAAAAATGATAAATAAAACAGTGGACCAATGTTAGTACTCGTATACAATAAATATAGCTAATTTACTATTTTTATGCAGAGTTTTGTACTAAGGCTTTCAAAGGCCTAATAATATAAATCATGGTTAATTAAGCTTTATTAACACATTATAAACAATACCATAACATTATTATCCACTTAGATGTGTTGAAAATCAGTCACATCAAGCAACTCAAGTCATTTTGTGAAACTTTTATAAGTCCACCCATTTCTTGCCTTGACGATGAACAATTTCAATATTGCTGACAATCGTGTGAAATTAGTGCATCCTGGATACAAAGGTTTCTCCACATCATTGCACAAATTATCATACACATGTGCACGTTGGAACACATCATGTCCAACATCATGAATAATTTTTTCAACTCAATCATCCATCTCTACATCAATTTTTGTTTCAGACACATGTACATTTAACATGTCTATTAGTTCACCATGCCATGTCCACTCTATGTAACTCTTTAGGAAACCATGACATAGGAAATGCTCACGTATAACTTCTATTGGTAGTCTTCGCTCATTCAAACAATTAACACAAGGGCAGTAGAATCTTCTATTATTATATGGAACATTTTGTTCTGCAAATTTAAGAAATCGTTCTATTCCATTCTCTTATTCATCGATTGTACGTCTAAGATTGATCCAACTTCAATCCATGAATAAGCTCTGCAACATCAACTAGATGTGTGTTATTAATTTTTAGAAAAAAAAAATTATAGGATTTCTCTAAAACTAGGTCAAAACAAAAGTATCTTACTATTATATTGAAGCCTAAGGTCCCATAAATTATGCTAATATATAATAAAGGGGGTCTCTTATTTTAAAATTTCTAATTCTTATAATTTATTTTTCATAATATAATAATATAAATAATAACTCATTTTAACTATTATATTAAAAATAAATAATAAAATCATTAAAGCTAATAAAGGCATTTTTCTTTTCTTGCTTTCTTTTTTCTTGAGTTTCACCGTCCAAAAGATAGCTTTGGACTTATTTCTTCCCCACACTCAATGGTAAAGAAAGACACTTATCACCCCATAATGCTTCTCATGCCACACACCTAATTGTGTTTTCACTTTTTAATATGCAAAATTAGGTTCTCACGTACACTTACAAACATGGGGATGCAAATTATAAAGTTTGATCTTTCTTTGACATTCTCTCTAAATTAAAATATGTATAAATATTAACCTTTTTGATAATATTTTAAAGATCATATATTTTCAAACAATTTTAATGAGGTAATGAAATAGAATCTAGTTAATACAAGAAAAAGCAAGTAGTAATACCATATATACATATTGTTTGGTTTTTTTATGTTAAAGTGAATTAAATAAGTTACTAATGCTATTGTATCACTTGTTTAGTGAAACTGAAAACAAATAACAGTGTCAGTTTATATGGATAGACATACGTACTATTAATATTAATGAACTACTATTGATTTTGTCTTTTGTGTCTTTGCATTAATTCATGCCATAGCAGAAATCAATGCAATAAGGATGATATCAGGCCCAACAACCATCACTGGTATAGTCATGTATTCAAGAGCTATGATCTCTATGATTTTCCTTAGCTATCTTGGCGAGATGGAACTAGCTGGAGGGTCTCCCTTTATTGGTTTTGCCAACATCACTGGTTACGATTAGCCATGGGGATGGAGCCAATTTGTGGACAAGCTTATGGAGCAAAGCAAATGGAAGCTACTTGGCTTGACACTGCAGAGAACAATGCTTCTTCTCCTCTCAACATCCATCCTTATCTCATTCATGTGGCTCAACATGAAGAGAATCCTCTTATGGCTAGGAATCTATCTCAAGACTCAAAGTATCACATTGCCATTGACATATTGCATAAACGAAGCAATGAAGATGATATATATATATATATATATATATATATATATATATATATATATATATATATATATATATATATATATATATATCACTACAACAGAAAGTGGCTTTCGCGACGACACTTTAGATAGCGGTTAACAAAAATCGCTTTTAAAAGTACATATTAGATATCGGTTAGGAATAAAACGCTCTCTAAAGTATGTTTTAATAGCGGCTCAGAAAGAACCGCTTTCTAAAATAATTTATAATAACGGTTGTGTGATAACCGCTATCTAATGTTATACCTTTGAAGAGCGGTTGACACGTGGAACCACTATCATAACTTTAGATAGCGGTTATTTCGTGGAACCGCTATAATAAGTGTAGTTTAGATAGCGGTTATTTGGCGAACCGCTATCTAAAGTCAAATTTTTAAAAACCCTAATCCCCTTTTTTTCAATCTCGCGCTTTCTATTTCTGCGTTTTTTGCCGCTCTCCTTCTCGCTCTCTGCGTCTTCCATTAAACTACAGGTATGTTCTCTCCTTCTCGCTCACTTTGTGCTCTCCCACTTGCTCTGGGTTCTCTCCATTTCCCTCTGTGTCTTCAATCTCTCTCATTCTCTTGCTCTCACTACTCAATTGGGTATTACAACTCCATTTAAGCATATTTGTGCCACGTTCCAGTCTCCATTCGTCATTGTTGCTGTAGGACGCACTTATTGGGAAGTCTACAATATGTTAATGCATTATATATTTTTTAGGCTTTTATTTGATTTATTATAGTATAATTATTTGAATTAATGTGATATTGGATACTGTTAAGGTTCCAACATAAAACCAATTGGCAATATGTGGAGTAACCTAACATGTATTTAAACCATACCAAATGACATGAGGTAGGCGCTGTGGGAGTTTCAACACACCCCCTCCAACGAAGCTTGCCAGACCAGGCAAAGGGTACTTTTGACCCAACTAAAGGGAAACTTTTGGCCCATGACAATAACCAGAAAGATGTTAGGCTTTGGCTCTGATACCATGTTAAGGTTCCAACATAAAACCAATTGGCAATATGTGGAGTAACCTAACATGTATTTAAACCATACCAAATGACATGAGGTAGGCGATGTGGGACTTTCAACAGATACAATTTGCACCCCTATTTTGATTTTGATACAGTTAGTTAAATTTTAGGGTGAGTTTGAATTTGAAATTAGAATTTAAAATTAGTATTTAGATTGATTAATATCTTAGTTTGGTCTGTTTATTTTTGCCTACATTGTGATCCTGAAATTGTGTTTTGAAATAGAATATAGGCTGGTTAGGATATATACATGGTTTAGTGTGACCCTGAAATATTTTGTATTAGAGATTATGTATGATGTTTTTGCAGATAGTTTTAGTAATTTTAGATACTTGTTAAATGATATTATTATATATGAAGTTGAGTGAACCTTTAGTTTCTCATTTGAGTCTCTAAATAATGATCTAGGATTATTATTTTGAAACTCAAATTGTCCCAATTTGGATAGTTTGTAAAAAAAGTTTTCCTTGGCCAATAATTATCTAGGTAGTTGATTAAACTGTTATTTGTTATAGTTGGTGCATGGTTGAATGGTTAATTTTACCAAATTCAAGTTGTGGACTAAGAGACTGATGCGAAATGTTGCCGAAATTTTATTAAGTATACAGTGTAATGAACTCAGATGACTGTGGATATTACATAGCTTTGTTCATCGGAGAAATACTGCAGCATGAACAAACTACTATTCTAGTTAACGTAAGAACCATTTTTGTATTATGACTATGTTTATATGAAAGAATAATGTATTATTATTATTTATCTAATTTGGAATTTAACTTTTGTGATTCTTTTCTATCTATGTTTGCAGTATTTTCCAGAGTCTCGCTTTTCTATCTTTCTGGACCTTAGAATTGAGTAGCTACAAAAGGAATGGTGTGCATATTTCTATCATACATTTTTGAATGAAAGAATCAATACCATACACTCTTAAGGATTTTTTTAATCATTTCAATTATTTGATGTATATATTCCAATTTTGTTTCATGTAAATTTTAGTTTTAATTTATCAAATTTTGAATTGTTTTTCTACGATTCTATGAATATATATTGTATATTGGCTGGATTTTGTTGGATTAATTTGATATATATCCTGAAATTGTGGTCTATCAGGTACAAATTATTAGGAATAAATTTTGAATTTTAAAATTTAAATAAATTTTTTTTAAATTAGGACTTTAGATAGTGGTTCCTAGAACCGCTATCTAAACATACTAAAAGAAAGCGGTTCTAGAACTAACCGCTATTAAAAGTATATTTTAGATAGCGGTTGTCGTTTTAACCGCTATTATATGTGTATTTTTAAGAGCGGTTCATCATTCCAACCGCTATTATAGGTACAACTTTGCATAGCGGTTCCACGTTAACTGCTATTATATCTTATTTATGATAGCGGTTAGTTAACCATTATCTAAACGTCATTCTTTTATTAGCGTTTCATTTAATAACGTTTTTAACCGCTATTATAAAGCATGCGGAACCGCTATTACATGTCTTTTCTGTTGTAGTGTATATATATATTCAGATTCCTCTATCACAGATTTTGTTACACAAACCTCACTCAACGAATATTGGTTTTTGGAACTTCCTTTGCCAAGTTATGATGATGCTTTGAAGTGATTGCTGAAGGAAGAATACTACTTGATTTCTAGGAATATAGGGTATTTTTGGGACCTTATGTAAAATTATAATGTAATTTTCCTACGTTCTTAATTCATTATGGAAAAATACTCTACAGGATCTTTAGATTATTGATTTTCACAATATAACATACATCAGTACATGAATCATAGTAAGAAGACTAACCTTGATCCATGAGAATCTATTCTTTAATCTTTTCGTTCTCCAATCTCCTTTTCCCAATCTATCTCTATGTCTTTCTTTCTCTTCTCACGCTTTCTTGATGGTTTATCATGAAAAAACTTTATGACCAGAGACAGAACCCTTATTCCATTTTATTAACCAACGTCCATTAAGTTGGTTACCATAAGTTAATATTTTATTTTATCTTTATTTTATTCTAACTTCACATAATAACCAATAGGTCCTCATAATTTATTAAATCACATTTGGGCCCATTATTATATTTCACATGAGACAGATAATGGAATGAATTAATTAAATTAATTCTAACATTCTTCCACTTGACTCATGTGATGTCATACGATTCTGTGATTTAATACTTAAGTCATAATGCGCATTGTAGACCCCTAATCTTGCCCGGCCTCAAAATAAAGACTAGAAGACCTCCTTTTCGAAGATGGATGAAGCCTAAGAAGCCACTAGGAGAGACTATTAGGCCCCATACTAGGATAGCAGGGATTTTTAGCACAAAAATAAGGATTTTCGCCTTTTAAGGTCGAGACCGCCGTCCCAGATTCGGGACCGCCGTCTCGCCTTGCGCAAATGGCGAGACGGCCGTCTCGCCACTTGCAAATGGCAAGACTGCTGTCTCGTTTGGCGAGACAGCCGTCTCGCCACTCGCGAATGGCGAGATCGCCGTCTCGATTGGCGAGACGGCCATCTCGACCATGTCAGACGAGACAGCCCATCTCGACCTGACAGGCGTGAATTCCTATAAATAGGGCCCCCATTCCCCTCATTCCACACAGTTCTTCCTCCTTCTCTCTAGACTTTTCTTCAAATTCTCTCTCTAGAACCCCTCCGAAGCATTTCCGGAGTTTTTGAGCGTTTCTAAGAGTGTTTTTGAGCGTTTCGAGAGGTTTCTGATGCTGTGTAGAGTGAAGGGCTGCCGCAAAGCACCCTATTTTCAGAAAGAATTAATAGAAAGAGTGCCTCGGAGGTTTCTACACACTGTCTCTCTCTTTTACCGCTTTATTTTAATTATGCAATAGATATAGGGCCATGTAGTCATAATCTTTAAATTCCGCAAATAAAAGGGTAAAAGCGTATTTTTCACCAGTTTAATTATTTTTAAATAGCTGGCATATCATAGGGAACCCGAAAGGGGCGTCGTAAAGGAACTAACACTTCCTTTACACGTAACTAACTCCCTTACCCAACTCTGGTTCTAACGACCAAAGTTGGTTTTTCAAAAACCAACGCCTTTTAACCCCTTTTCCAATGTTTTCGGTAAAAATGTCGGTGGCGACTCCAAAAGAACCCTTCCAAAATTAGCTCTTGGGTTAGCCCGGTTATCGGACAATCCAAGAGCGCCTTTTTGAAAACCTCGCTTCTAGGTTCAGCCCGGTTATCGGACAACCTAAAGGCGTTGTAACCACACCAATAAAAACGCGAAAAATGGAAAGTCGAAACCATCGCGTTGCTCCGACCGCCTCATTTTGATGGCAGCGACAGATGGCGACTCCACTGGGGAAGCCTAGAGAGTTGATCCCATTTAGTGATGGGTCAGCTTAAAAAATAAATAAACCAAGAAAATTACACTTTTACCCTACCTTGTATTATAACATGTTTTATTGCTTGGCTTTAATAATTGTTGTTTGTTTATTTTATGCAATTGTTTGAAATACAAACTGTACACAAACCCTTGCACACAACAATTCCCTCTATACCCGGGGGCAAGTGAGAAATCCATAGGGAGTGGGTGGCAGGTACGGTTCGCTGTAGTGATGGCCTTGTGCCTATTGACAATTCAAGGACTTGATGTTGCACTTGATGAATATGAAGAATGGATTTTGATGATGATCCAAGAACTAAAGACTTAGAATATTGAAGATTGAAGATTGGTGATAATTGTATTGTAATAACTCTGTTTTATTTAAGATTGAGTCTGTATTTTTAGAGTCTAAGATAGCCGGTACATAGTCTGTAACTTAGAAGCTTCAAAAAGCTCAAATTTATCATTTAGGCTCGGCTTTAATCGATTATATAGGTAAATAATCGATTAAAACAGTGAGAAAACACTTTCTATACAAACTCACTGTTTTAATCGATTAAAACAGCAAAATAATCGATTGTTTTGTACTGATCCGTACAGATAATCGATTATTTCACCAAATAATCGATTAATCCAGAGAGGTTTGGGTTCTGACGTATTTGGCTCTGTTTTAATCGATTATCACTCCAAATAATCGATTATTTCAGTCTGTTTTTCATTTTAAATTTCAAATTAACCCTATTTTCGAAAACCCAATTACCAAGAACCCTAGTTTCGAAATCCCCAATTCCTAAACCCTAATTTCCCTACTTAAACTCTGCTTTGGCACTCAGAAAAAAAAGAACAACTCTTTCCATACAAAAGTTAAGTGCTGTGAGTGCCAGAGAACTGTTTGTTGCAAGGAAAGGGGGCTTTTGGAACCTGGTGTGAGGCTAGAAGCGATAAGAATCACTAAGTGGAGTTCTTAGTGGATTGTGTGCTGTGCCGTCTCTAGGGAAAGCTGTTCTTCATCTCTTGTGGATTTCAAGAGAGGTGTTTTCTGATCTTTATCTGTTCATTTGTA
Source organism: Sphenostylis stenocarpa (assembly GCA_963425845.1). NCBI lineage: Eukaryota > Viridiplantae > Streptophyta > Magnoliopsida > Fabales > Fabaceae > Sphenostylis > Sphenostylis stenocarpa. Next base: position 54,558,855 of record OY731400.1, on the reverse strand, counting down.
ATCTGTTTGTAACAATTTGTTCTTAGTGACAGCGTTAATCCTCTTTTGAGTGATTAGCAACTGGACGTAGGGTCTTTTGATCCGAACCAGTATAAACCTACTGTGTAATCTTCTCTACTCTTCTCTATTTACATTTACGCAGTTTTTAATCGGTAAAATTTGGGGAAAATTTTGAAAACCTAATTTTTATTAAAAATCCAATTCACCCCCCCCTCTTGGTTTTTGTCCGACCACGCGAACATTCCGCTGCGCGATTCTAACAAGTGGTATCAGAGCTTGCTTTGATAGTCATTGAAATATTTTTGAAAATGGCCGGACAATATCAAACTTTTGCCGAAGGTGCGTCTATCAACAGACCCCCACTTTTTGCGGGTCAAAATTATCCTTTTTGGAAGGTACGTATGCAAATATTTTTAGAGTCTGTTGATAGAGGCGTTTGGGACGCAATTTTAAACTGGTCCATTTGTTCCTAAAATTACAGAGAACTGTGTTGACGTTCTTAAACCTATTTCTAGATGGACTGCAGAAGAAAGTCGAAAAGCACAATTTGATGTTAGGGCTAGAAACATTATTTCATCTGCTTCTAACCCTTGATGAGTTTTATAGAATTTCAGTTTGTAAAAGTGCACAGGAAATGTGGGAAATGCTAAGGGTGACCCATGAAGGAACTGACGACGTCAAAAGAGCACGTAAAAATTCTTTAATCCAAGAATACGAGATGTTCCGATGCAACCAGTGCGAAACGATATTTGACGTACAGAAACGTTTCACTCATATCGTGAACCATCTCACCTGACTAGGTAAAATTTTTGATGTTGATGAATTAAATGTTAAAATTTTGAAATCTCTGGATAGGAAATGGCAACCAAAGGTGACGGCCATCTCGAAGTCACAAAATCTTGCCACTATGTCTATGGCGGCGTTATTTGGAAAGCTTAGGGAGCATGAACTTGACCTTGGAAGACTAAATGAGGAAGAGGGTCAATATCAAAAGAAGAACCTAGCTTTCAAGACCGAGATTTCAAAAAGCAAAAATAAGGAAGAAGAAGAAGAAGACTCCGAAATTAATGAAGAAGAGATGAGTCTTTTTATAAAGAAGTTCACCAAGATGATGAAAGCAAAAGGAAGACATCCTTTCAAAGGTAAGGGAAAGGTAAAAGAAAATTCTTCCGTTAATATAAAATGCTTTGGTTGTGGTGAAGCAGGGCATATGAAGACCGAATGCCCAAACAAGAAAAATGATGAACACAAGGGCAAAAAGCAATTCAAGAAGAAAGCATATATTGCTTGGGATGACAGTGATTCAAATTCAGAATCAAGCGACTCAGAAATTGAAGCAAACATTTGCTTAATGGCAAATAACAACATTTCTTCGGATTTTGAGGTTAGTGATTCCGATTCATCCTCTAGTGAAGAAAATGACCATGATGAATTGCAAAATGCTTATAATGAGTTATTTACTGCATTTATGGATATGAAAAAAGAATATAAAGTTGTAAAGAAAAATCTAAGAAGATCTGAAAAGGAAAATGAGTCCTTAAAATTGAAAATTGCATGTTTAGAAGAAAAGGAGGTAGCTAATACGAAAATTGTATGCTTAGATGAGAATAAGGACTTAGCTTGTGCAAATTGTAAAGAGCATGAATATGACATAGATATTCTTAACCATTTGCTTGACAAAGCCGAAAAAGAAATTGATGATCTTAAGAAGCATGAAATGGTAATTGCTCAAAATAATGTAAATCAAAGAGTTCCTTTGAAAAAGAGTAAATCTAAAAAGAAAAGAGTATGGGTAGAAAAAGGAACTAGAGCATGTCATGTAAATAATGCATCTTATTCCATAGCTACATCAAAAGCATGTTTTTATTGCATGAAACAAGGTCACACTTCAAATAAGTGTAAAATTAAACATTTTGGTGTTCCTAAAGGTAAATATATTTGGGTTCCAATTGTTAAATAAATCTATTTGTATCTTGTATTTATTCAAAGAAAATGGATCAGTTAGTATGTTTTTAAACAGAATGATTAGGTAAAAACATTTTATCTTTTCTATTGCATGAAGGTTCTTCACTTAAAGATTTTTGCGAAAAGCCTCTAAAATTGTTTTAAACAACTAAAAACAAAGTATTTTTACAAAAGCTTTCTTAAAACATGTTTTTAAATGATGCAGTTTTGAAAGAACCAAATAAAATCACTTAGAATGTTCAAAGAAGTGTTTTTACAGTATTTTAATCGATACAACTTGTTTTTAATCGATTAAAACCATTTAGAACTCATTATGATCGATCAGATTTTTATTATGAGCGGTCAGAATCCTTTAAATCGATTAAAAACACGTTTCAATCGATTAAAATCACTTAAAGGGTCAGGATGATCGATCAGAATCAAATTATAAGCGATCAGAATTCTTTTCAATCGATTAAAACACGTTTCAATCGATTAAAATCATTTAAAGGGTCAGGATGATCGATCAGAATGCAATTATGACCGATCAGAATCAGTTATGATCGATCAGAATTTAGTTATGACTGATCAGAACTCTTTTAATCGATTAAATCTCGTTTCAATCGATTAAAACAACTTAAAAATTTTTCTACACTGCGTTTTAATCGATTAAAAGACGTTTTAACAGATTAAAACTGCACTTTTAACAGATTAAAAGAATCTTTTAACAGATTAATTAAACCAATGCTTTGAAAATCTTCTATAAAAACAGTTTGGCTTGAACTTTTTTTAAAACACACATTCAATATAAGTTTTCACACATCCTTTAGCAATCAATCAAGCAACTGCGGTGCAAACACTTTGGAGATCAAGGATGTGCTACTTGTTGATGATATTATTGGATCAACTGATAGTTTGTTATGTGTAGAATTTGCTAAGATAATGCAGGGAGAGTTTGAAATGTCTATGATGGGAGAATTGACATTCTTCCTTGGACTACAAATCAAGCAACTTAAAGATGGTATTTTCATCTCTCAAACCAAATACTGCAAAGAGATCCTCAAAAAGTTTGGTATGGACACCTCAAAGGAAGCTAACACACCCATGGGAACTTCATGCTATCTAGACAAGGATGAATCAGGTTTGGAAGTTAATCAAACTATGTATAGAGGTATGATAGGATCACTATTATACTTAACTGCTAGTAGACCTGATATTATGCATTCTGTCGTGTGTGTGCTAGATTTCAGTGCTTGTCCTAAAGAATCTCACCTAATTGCAGGTAAAACATATTTTAAAATACTTAAAAGGAACTACTGGGTTTGGCTTGTGGTATCCGTCTGATGCTTGTATTAGTTTATTAGGATATTCTAATGCTGATTATGGTGGATGTAAAATTGATAGGAAAAGCACTAGTGGGACATGTCATTTGTTAGGTTCATCCTTAATATCATGGTATTCTAAGAAACAAGCATGTGTAGCTTTATCTACCACTGAAGCTGAATATATTGCAGCAGGTAGTTGTTGTGCTCAAATTATGTGGATGAAACAACAGTTAGAGGATTATAGTATATATTTAAATGACATACCCTTAATGTGTGATAATACGAGTGCAATCAATCTAACTAAGAATCCAGGAATGCACTCTAGGACTAAACATATTGAGATTAGACATCACTTTTTAAGAGATAATATCAACAAAGGAAACTGTAAGATAGAGTATGTAGACACTAAACGTCAATTAGCAGAATATATTTACTAAGCCTCTACCAAAGGATAGATTCTATGATCTTAAAAGAGACTTAGGGATATTAGAAATAGCTTAAATTCTGCTTAATTTGACCGTTTTTGGATGATTGTTATGATAAAATTCGTGTTGTAGGATATTCATAGGTTATAATGTGTAAAAACCTTAAAAACTTGATATAGCCTCCTGAATAATCGATTACCTGGAAGTAATAATCGATTATTTTTTTATTTTTTTCAAAACGTCCAAAACAGGGTATTCTCCTTCTGGAATAATCGATTATTTCGTGATATAATCGATTAAATGCCTCTGATAATCGATTATTTGCTTGAAATAATTGATTAAAGCTGTCAGATATTGAAATAATCGATTATCTTGAAATATAATCGATTAAATGCGACCAGTTTTGCCTCCTAGCCGTTGCCAACGAATATTTTGCCATGGAATCTCTACTATATGACCGTTGGAAGTATTTTCTCTATAAAAAGAGACCTCTAGTTCAATTATACTCACTTCTAATTCTTGTAATCAAGTTTTCTTGCAATCTATACTCTCTTTGCTTCATTATTCCCTCACTTGTCTCCAAAATCTCTTCAAGATTATCTACTCTCTCAAATGGCCTCATCCTCTCGCCCTAAGATTCCTACAAGAAGAAGATCTGCACCTTCCTCTCATTCCCGTCCTAATTCTGTAGAAGGATGGATCTCTGATGCAGATAGCCAGCAAGAGTTTCTAACCTACTGGAAAGAAAAAGCTATTATTTCTCCCAAATTTCTTATAGGTGAGCAATTCATTCGTAGGGGTTTCAATTTTCCTAATCTTCTTGAAATTCAAGGAGTTCTCCCGTTTATCCAAATGCAAGGTACATACTATCCTGACTTAGTTAGGGTATTCTATTCTAGATTCAAGTTTAGGGATCAAATTGCTACATCCCGTGTAAAAGGGGTTAACATAATTCTAGATGATGATATTTGGGAAAATGTTGCTCACTTCCCCATTAGAGAAGATGCTATTAACGTTTATGGTGAGCTAGATGACTTTGACAGGTTTCTAACTTATCGCTCTTTTCTACGGAATCCCTCAATGGAGATTGGACGTATCCTTCATGCTGGACCTTTAAAGAAGGAAGAACGCATGCTTCTACATTTACTTGTATGGATCTTATGTCCCTGGCTATCGAATCATGCCCAATGCTCATCCATTGATCTTCGAATTATTCATGCAATAATGAATAATGAACCTTTAGATTGGGGTGTTCTTGTCACAATGACCATGCTTAAAGCAAAACGTCATCACACCTTCAAAATTCCATATGCCCTTCTTGTATCCCATATTCTTGAATATAAAGGAGTGAATGTTGAAGGTGAGCAAGCAGTTAGAACAAACAATTTAAACCGCATGCTGGATAGCACATTGACTCAACTTCAAATGGTGCGAGTCAATGAAATCTATGTTCACAAAGATGACGTTCAAAATCAAGGTGATGCAAATGAAGACTCTGATGAAGATATGCCTCCAGCTACTGATCTTCCCTCTAACCAAATCCAAAGTGTTGGAACATCCTCTTCTCATCAAGAAACAAGACAATCCATGGAAGATATGCTTTCCGACATGAATCAAAGAATGCAATCATTCTTCAATCTTTCTGGTGCACGGCATGATGAAATTATTCGCCGTATATCCGATGTAGATGATAGAGTAGGTAGATTAGAAAATAGATTTGATACTCACTTTAATGATGAGGATAGTGAAGAATTTTAGATTTTATTTTGTTTATATCTTTGTATTGTTATGAATGAATGATTATGAAATAAAATTTGATGTTTCTTTCATGCTATGATTGAGGGGGAGCTTTCTCTAACTTATGAATATTTTGAGGGGGAACTCTTATGATTGATGTTGCAGAGTTCTTTTTGATTATAATCAAAATAGGGGGAGAAAAATTTAAAGCCTATGATTCAATTTTAAATTTTATCTGGTATGTTTAATGTGTTTGTTAGTATGACAGATAAAACAGGTTATTACAAAGGGCTTTAAAAGAAAATTTTGATCATCATCAAAAAGGGGGAGATTGTTGACAATTCAAGGACTTGATGTTGCACTTGATGAATATGAAGAATGGATTTTGATGATGATCCAAGAACTAAAGACTTAGAATATTGAAGATTGAAGATTGGTGATAATTGTATTGTAATAACTCTGTTTTATTTAAGATTGAGTCTGTATTTTTAGAGTCTAAGATAGCCGGTACATAGTCTGTAACTTAGAAGCTTCAAAAAGCTCAAATTTATCATTTAGGCTCGGCTTTAATCGATTATATAGGTAAATAATCGATTAAAACAGTGAGAAAACACTTTCTATACAAACTCACTGTTTTAATCGATTAAAACAGCAAAATAATCGATTGTTTTGTACTGATCCGTACAGATAATCGATTATTTCACCAAATAATCGATTAATCCAGAGAGGTTTGGGTTCTGACGTATTTGGCTCTGTTTTAATCGATTATCACTCCAAATAATCGATTATTTCAGTCTGTTTTTCATTTTAAATTTCAAATTAACCCTATTTTCGAAAACCCAATTACCAAGAACCCTAGTTTCGAAATCCCCAATTCCTAAACCCTAATTTCCCTACTTAAACTCTGCTTTGGCACTCAGAAAAAAAGAACAACTCTTTCCATACAAAAGTTAAGTGCTGTGAGTGCCAGAGAACTGTTTGTTGCAAGGAAAGGGGGCTTTTGGAACCTGGTGTGAGGCTAGAAGCGATAAGAATCACTAAGTGGAGTTCTTAGTGGATTGTGTGTTGTGCCGTCTCTAGGGAAAGCTGTTCTTCATCTCTTGTGGATTTCAAGAGAGGTGTTTTCTGATCTTTATCTGTTCATTTGTAATCTGTTTGTAACAATTTGTTCTTAGTGACAGCGTTAATCCTCTTTTGAGTGATTAGCAATCTGGACGTAGGGTCTTTTGATCCGAACCAAGTATAAACCTACTGTGTAATCTTCTCTACTCTTCTCTATTTACATTTACGCAGTTTTTAATCGGTAAAATTTGGGGAAAATTTTGAAAACCTAATTTTTATTAAAAATCCAATTCACCCCCCCCTCTTGGTTTTTGTCCGACCACGCGAACATTCCGCTGCGCGATTCTAACAGTGCCCACCAGTGTGATCGGAAACCACCACTCAAGGTGATAACCTTCCTCTTTTGGCACAAAGACTGACTATGGCCTTAGTGCTAAGCATGGTCGGAAGGTTGGAGAGTGGGGACCCTATAATGGGGGCACCTTGAGGGCCTTAGCCTTGGTGAGAACAGTTAGAACCTACCTTCGCCAATGCACTTTTCTGCAGGAAAACCCTACCTCGTGATTAAAACGACTTCTCGCCTGTTCGTGGATGACCAAATTGTGTGTGCATATGTTTGTTTCATTTTTCTGTTGCATAGCATAAACCAAACAACAGAGAAATCACAAAAAAAAAATATTTTTACAATAAACACCCTTATCTCGGAAAGCCTGCCTTTTAGCTAGCCTGGTTTCAGGTTCTTTGTAAGCTAAGTAGCCACGCAGTCCGACAGAAGAGATAAGGGACGTTAACTACCCTTTCGCATAAAGCCACATTTTTATCTCGGACAGTCTGCCTTTTAGCTAGCCTGGTTTCATGTTCTTTGTAAGCTAAGTAGCCACGCAGTCCGACAGAAGAGATAAAAGGCTATAAAAATCCAATAAAATTTTCTTTCCTTTTCTCGATTTCAAAACAATAAATGAGACCTTGTTCAAAAATATTACACTCATATAGGTAGTTTATTTTTCAAAAAAATACGCAAACATCATACAAAACATGATAAATAAAAATAAACACTCACATTCATCCAATAAGCATCATTTTCATAAACACATGCATTTTGGTTTTAGAAAATGGAGGGGGCTAGTAGACAATTGAAGAAGGTGGATATTCCCTGATACCATACTAAGAAGTTGAAACGGCTTTGCGTGATAATGCCACCAGAGGTCCGCTCCGAATTTGAGAAATCCCATGGACGGATTCTCGACCCACTGAAGATCTGTGTCGACCAAGTGTTCCTCAAGGTATTAGTTCATTTCTGGAACTCCAGTTTGCGATGCTTTGAATTTCCGCAGTTTGATATGGTGCCAACCTTAGAGGAGTACGAAATTATGTTGAAATGGCCCAAATCAGTCGGGGTTCATATCCGCCACGGGGCGTATACTCCTGCAGCACAAGTCGCTGCCATCATCCAACTGCTTTCCGGTAGACTACCCTGATAGGAAAAGGGAACATCCAGGGTTGGAAAGTCTCAATGTTAGAAGACCATCTGTCTAATTTGGCTAAAAGAACAGAATGGGTCGCTTTTAACAAAATCCTGACCTTAATCATATTTGGAACGATCTTGTTTCCCTTCCACCTCGACACAGTGGATCAAGCCGTCATGGATGGCTTCTTCGCCTGGGACGTGAACTCGAAGAGTCCCTTGCCTGCAATTCTTGCCGAAACCTTGCTCTCGGTGGAATTCTACCGCCAGAAGCAAGGAAAAACACTTCGTTGCTGCTCTTCACTGCTCTTCGTGTGGGGCATTACGCATTTTTATGCCTCTAGCCACATGGGGATGTTCCCCGATCCTTTAAGAAGCTTCTCCAAAATCCCCCTCCAACGACGCTTAACTTCAGAGTGGAGGGACGAGTTGGAACAAAAGGACGCCAACAATTTATCCTGGGTCTGCCCTTGGTTCCGACCCGGCCCAGTTCTCATCAGATGTGGAGACTATCCGAACGTACCCTTGATAGGACTCAGGGGTTGCATAGCCTACTCACCTAGAGTAGCTATGAGGCAGCTCATGAGGACCCAAACTACAATTTCTCGAGGGGAACTCAGAGGACTGTGTTTCTTCGGAGATCCATGCACAATCGCCAACTCACTAGCTATGAGAAAAGCATGGGAGAGGCCAGTCTTTATGGGAGATAGAGAGCTAGGAAAGGCTCGAGTGACTGTCTCCAGTGACTACGAGGTATGGAGAAAAAGAAGAGGGATGTCTCAACCATCCACCTCACTCATTACAAACGCCAACAGTGAAGAGTTGCAAGCTCAAGTCGACGCTTTGACCCAGAGGATAGAAATCATTGGAGCCCAGATGAGGGCCCTTGAAGAAAGAGAACAAGAATCTATCCTCACCATAGACGGTCTGCAAAGGCAATGCAAGAAAAAGGATCATAAAATAGAGCGCCTCAAGGACCAGTGTGCTGACTCTAATGAGCAAGCTATCCGAGCATCCAAAACTGCCAGAACTAGCTCAGATAGCCAACTTCAAGAAATAATCGCCAGATCAGCACACCTTGAGGCCGAATCAGCAAAACAGGCTCAGACGATCAAGGAATTGTTGCAAGAACTTACCAAGGCTCGGTCAGAAATACGCCAAGAGCGGGAGGCTAATCGGAGACTCAACAAAAGTCTCACTAAGCTACGCTGCAAAGAAAGAGACGGGCTAGCTCAGTACGACCAAGTACTACAAGAAAAGGACCGAGCCCTTGAAAAACTCGATGAACTGCAAGCCTTGGTTGTCCATCAAGAGGCGAAGATCAAAGAGGCTCAAAAGTACAGTAAAGATATGAGCCAGGCGGTCCAGAAGCAAAGCGAAGCACTTGCTCGTCACGTCCGGGAAGCCGAAAGGGAATTACATAGAGATCAAGACCCGCCTGTGGGTTTCTTTAGGCTTTTTCGCTTTTGTCAAAAGTTGCTTCATAGTATGGAATAGGGGAATGTACACCTTCTAACGGATAAATGAAATTTTTCTTTATTCCACAATTGTCTACTTGCATGCATATCATTCATCTGCATATTTAATTTCCCCTCCTTCATTCTTAATAAATAAGATAATAAAAAGGAAGGATTAACTGACACGTCTTCCAAATCAGAAGAATGGAGAGAAAGCCACTCCTAATCAAGCTTTCCCCAACGGTCGACTCACCACGAGAGGAAAATAAGCCTCGACCGTTGGTCCTTAGAAATAAAGAAGAGGGGGCAAGGACACCAGTGCGACTATTTATGCCACGTCCTTTCCCCTACGAATCAAATAAAGTTGTACCGTGGAGATATGGACAATCTTCACCAATAAAAGAGGACATCACGAACATAGCCGGCATCGGGGGCATAACTAGAAGTGGAAGAATCTACTCCCCCAAGGACTCACAAGAAGACGTCCTCAAAAATAAAGGAAAAAAATAAGAAGACCGAAGAAGAAAAAGAAAATAAGGAATCCAAGGAGGAGACAGAGGAATTGCTCCAGTTCATAAGGCAAAGCGAGTATTCCATTATAGACCAGCTCAATCGCACACCTGCAAAGATAACGCTGTTGTCTCTAATGATGAGCTCGGAACCGCATAGAAACGCCCTGTTGAAGGTCTTGAGTGAAGCGCATGTACCTCACTCCATATCCCAAGAAAAAGTTGAGAGGATCGTCAGTCACATCATGGCAAGAGATCACCTCACCTTCACAGAGGAAGAACTCCCCCTCGAGGGATCAAACCATAACAAGCCCTTGCACATCTCAATCAAGTGCAAGGAATACCTCATCCCCAAAGTTCTTGTGGATAACGGGTCATCCTTGAACGTGATGCCCAAGTGCACACTAGACAAGTTGATTATACAAGGAACCCGTCTGCGCCCAAGTAGCACCATCGTTCGAGCCTTCGACGGATCAAAACGAGAAGTAGTGGGAGAAGTAAATTTGCCAATTCAAGTCGGACCCACTATCTTCAACGTCGATTTCCACGTAATGGATATTACTCCAGCATACAGTTGTCTCCTCGGCAGGCCTTGGATTCATGACGCTAAGGTAGTACCTTCAACGCTCCACCAAAAAGTCAAGTTCATAGTGGGTGACAAATTGGTCACGGTCCAAGCAGAAGATGATATCTTGATCAGTGGACCGTCCACCCAACCTTATGTGGATGCGACTGAAGAGGCCCTTGAAACATCTTTTCAAGCGCTCGAAATTGCCAGCATAGAGCGACTTCCCAAAAACACGAAGGTAGCCCGAATGATGATGAAGCATGGTTACCATCCTGGCCAAGGGCTGGGGGCAGATTCCCAAGGCATGAGGGAACCCCCAGAATTCAAAGACAATCCTTACAAACATGGCCTAGGATACGACCCCACTAAGGGCCAAGCGGAAAAAGGAAAAGGGAAATCTACCCTCCGCACACTCAAGCAAATTTTCCGAAGTGGAGGGGTGCAAGCGTCAAGAGCTACCCTAGTCATTAGGAGAACTTTTTCTTCATTTAAGGGATGTAAACCCCATGATTGTTAGAGATTATCCCCCGGGGCTAGCCCGACCCCCGGGCATTTTAGGGCACATATTCCCTTATTAATTAATAAAGAATACTTCTTACTATCTGCTTCTCTTCTTGCTATTTCTGACTAGACCTCACAATAACCGTGTCTGAATAAACGAAAAAAACAGAAAAAAGGAGAAGAATAAAAAGCACATCCAAATAATCAACATTCACCATTGCCATCACAGTCAAGCTAGTTGATTAGAAGCACCCAAATAAGGCTTTACCTCACCATAAAAAAAGTCATGCTTTGTCAATATTGTGAACAAAAAAAAATACACAATAAAAAAGAATGCCCATAGAAGCCAAAGGCCAAAAAAGAAAGGGCAAAATACCCAGTAGGAAACCCACTAAGGGGGCTACGCAAAAGATAGGGTCAACCCGGTAGGACACCCGAACAAAAATAAAGGGTAGCCTAGGCAAAAGTTAGGGTTACAAAATAAGGTCTGCTAGGATTCCCCAAAAAATACAAAAAGAAGGAACCTAGACAAAATTTAGGGCCAAAACACAATATCCTAGTTCGAAAACCCGAAGGGCGATCTAGGGAAGTCAACTAGTCATAAAAAGCAATGGAAATAAAACTAAGGCGCAAGTACAAAAAGGAGGGGAAAAACGTTTGCTTAGACAAAACCTAAACACCTAAGCCCAACCCTAGCCAACCATTCTTACAAAAACCACTTTCTAAATGAAAATCAACCTTCTAAAACACAAACCATTGAATTTACCTCTTTCCTTCTTTTCTCTTGACCTTCACAACAATATTCTAATAATTAATTTGGGAATATGGAGGCGTATAGTCAACAAGAGGATTGAAATCCCTAGAATGGAGAAAGAGGGACACTACATGGCAAAGAGTGCTCTACAAAAGAAAAAGAAAAAAAAGGAAAAACCAATTATCCTTCGGTCACAAAAAGTCCGGCATGGTACAGCCAAACACAAGAACGCAGATCAGAGGGCTTTCGACGCTACAAGACACGTCAGTGAAATCCTTCTAAAAAATTAACTAAAATAGGCATTATAGGACATCAAACATAAAAACATTGCATGCATAAAAAATGTTTTTGAGCCAGGTCCTATTTCCTTTTTCTAAAAAAAAAAAAAAAAAAAAAAACCAAAAATTCGAGACGGCCGTCTGGACTTTCCAGACCACCGTCTCGCTCTTCCAAAATTTGAGACCGCCGTCTCGACCTAGGCGAAAACGAGACCGTCGTCCCGCTTGGCGAGACGGCCGTCTCGCTTAGGCCCAAAGTCGAGACCGCCGTCTCGAGATCCCAGACGGTCGTCTCGACCTGCACAATTTCGAGACCGCCATCTCGACTTCCCAAACGGCGGTCCCGAATCGGAATTTTCCCCTATAAATAGGGGATGGGTTTTGGGGGTTCCTCACAACTCCCCGGCGCTCCAACTCTCAGATCTCTCACTCTCAAGCCTTTTCTGGTAAAAATGTACCGTGGAAGTCAGTCAAGGAAGAGAAGAGACACTGCCGGCGCTAGCAGTTCCACGACACCAGCCCCCCAAGATCCTACTCAGCTCTCGCCGCAACACTTAGCCGTCTCGAGCACATCCGGGGTTATACGTGGCACCTCATGCTCAGGCTTGACTTCGGCATCCTCGCCGAGTTTGGGTGGGAGGACGATGTCCGGGCCCACATAGATAGTATTGGGTGGGGCTTCCTGCTGCAGCCTCCCCCTACCCACGTGTACCCTCAGGCGGTACTGGAATTCCTGACCTCCATCTCCTACGCCGAGGCTCCCTCGATGGTCCGGGCCTACCACCAACCAAGATGGTAAACTACTTCATGGGTGGGACGTACCGGACTACCACCCTCGACGAATTCAATGTGAGCATTGGGTTCGTCCGGCCCGAGGATGTGCTAACTCGGGAGTACCGGGAGGCCATCTGCAGCCGTCCCACCAACCTCACCGCCGGCGAAATGTGGGAAGAGCTCACCAGGTTGCCCACGCTAATGAGGGGGTCAGCACTCCCCCCAGCCCTCCGCATTTTCCACAAGCTGCTGGCTGGGACTGTCCACGGGAGGAAGGAGAGTCAGGGTAAGGTAACCCTTCCAGACCTCTTCGTACTTTACTGCATGAGCCAGAGGCGACGTTGTAACCCTGGCTACTTCTTCTTGAGGGCCCTTAAGGACTTCGAGAGCAGACCAGTAGGAGCCGTGCTCATGGCTCCTCTTATCACTCCCCTAGCAGAGAAATGGGGGTGCGCTGGCCGGGAAGAGCTGGCCTCCAGCCTACGATCCGAATCCATCAACGGGTCGATTCTGGTCAGCATGGGGATGCTGATACGCCGTGGGACCCAGTTGGTCCTTCATCCCTCGCTAGATTTCATGCTGGATCCCCAGGACATCGTTGCAATGCACGATCTCCCAACACCTCCCGACTTCCAACAGCCACATCAGCACCAACAACCACCGCAATACACAGACGACTTTGCTGGCATAAACCGCAACATCTCCGATTTGTGCCAGCAATTCGATCAAATGTCTGTGCGGCAGGAGCAACTGACCCTAAGGCAGGAAACCTTTGACACCCGGCTGGAGACGATGTACCAATATCAGCAGGGAATGCGGCAAGACTGGGTAACATTCCAGCAAGAATACCGCGATGAAGGCTGGGAGCAAGCAGAATTTCGGGAACATATGTACCAGCAATTCCCTTATCATGGATCGTCTCCAGAAGATAGCCCTTAGGGATAGTACTTGAAAAATGGCTGTAATAAAATTTTCCCTTATGAATAAATTTTTCTATTTCATGCATACCTTTGCCACCCTTTTCAAAAGTCAGCGTAACCAAAAAAAAAAGAAAGCTAAAGAGTAAAAAGACGTACGCTCAAGAAAAAAGCCAAAATCCTAAATCGCGAGAAAAAAGAGATAAAACCACGAGAAAAAGGCAGGATTAAGACAAGTCATCACCTTGACCAACAGAATTCGACAACCAAGTCGAACAACAAACAAAGATTGTCCGGCCAGCCAGCAAGAGTCGGGTGATCACCACCAAAAGATCAAAAGCAAAAGAATCCCCAGCAATCAACAAGTTGGATGAGCACCCACAAAATCCCCGGCGCAGACCGGACGACAATTCCCAGAAAAGACAAAGACAAAAAAGAACACACCTCAAACGCTCGGCGCATGAGCCACCCGAGCAGTAAGCCGCCACCACCACCAGTCCTACGCAGTGGACTGTACCAGCCTGATAGGGTGTTCATACCTATCAACACGCGCACGCAAGTGCGCCTGATATGCGCTCAAGCCAGATCAGTAAGTCGCAACTACCAGCCTGATGGGGGGTTCATACTCATCCAGTCCAACACACAACGGACTACAACTACCAGCCTGATGGGGGGTTCATACTCATCCAGTCCAACACACAGCGGACTGCTTCTACCAGCCTAATGGGAGGTTTATACCCATCAACCGAAGGATCGACTACCGTCAGAAGGAGTATCCTGAGGTTCTACCATGTGTCAACCGAGGGATCGACTACCGTCAGAAGGAGTATCCTGGAGGTGCACATTACAACTTTTCCCCAGAAGATCAACCGCCGCAAGTCAGAACATCCGAAGGGTAACCGGACAAGAGGGTCAATTCCTTTACCTTCTAGTCGATCTTCTTGGCACAACAGGCCAGCAGCCGACTAGTCAAGTAAAGGGGGGGCAGCTGTAGACCCCTAATCTTGCCCGGCCTCAAAATAAAGACTAGAAGACCTCCTTTTCGAAGATGGATGAAGCCTAAGAAGCCACTAGGAGAGACTATTAGGCCGCATACTAGGATAGGAGGGATTTTTAGCACAAAAATAAGGATTTTCGCCTTTTAAGGTCGAGACCGCCGTCCCAGATTCGGGACCGCCGTCTCACCTTGCGCAAATGGCGAGACCGCCGTCCCAGATTCGGGACCGCCGTCTCGCCTTGCGCAAATGGTGAGACCGCCGTCTCGTTTGGCGAGACGGCCATCTCGCCGCTCGCGAATGGCGAGATCGCCGTCTCGATTGGCGAGACCGCCGTCTCGACCTTGTCAGACGAGACGGCCCGTCTCGACCCGATAGGCGCGAATTTCTATAAATAGGGCCCCCATTCCCCTCATTCCACACAGTTCTTCCTCCTTCTCTCTAGACTTTTCTTCAAATTCTCTCTCTAGAACCCCTCCGAAGCATTTCCGGAGTTTCTGAGCGTTTCTAAGAGTGTTTTTGAGCGTTTCGAGAGGTTTCCGACGCTGTGTAGAGTGAAGGTTTAATTATTTTTAAATAGCTGGCCTATCATAGGGAACCCGAAAGGGGCATCGTAAAGGAACTAACACTTCCTTTACACGTAACTAACTCCCTTACCCAACTCTGGTTCTAACGACCAAAGTTGGTTTTTCAAAAACCAACGCCTTTTAACCCCTTTTCCGATGTTTCTGGTAAAAACGTCGGTGGCGACTCCAGAAGAACCCTTCCAAAATTAGCTCTTGGGTTAGCCCGGTTATCGGACAATCCAAGAGTGCCTTTTCGAAAACCTCGCCTCTAGGTTCAGCTCGATTATCGGACAACCTAAAGGCGTTGTAACCATACCAATAAAAACGCAAAAAATGGAAAGTCGAAACCATCGCGTCGCTCCGACTGCCTCGTTTTGACGGCGGCGACACGCATTAAAGGACCTTACATAAATTGGTTTTATCATTATTCATAATTAAAGATACAGCTATAACATGAGTCATGACGGTTACATGTCATTCAATCGACAGACTCCCTTCCATGTACCACTATATTATCTCTTTCTCTGTAATATGACTTTATAATGAGAAGTCCATAATGGGTTCAATCATAATATCATTTTAATAATAATAACATAATTTGTTTTCTTCATCATAATTTGCATGCATATAAATAAAGAAGAAAACACAAATTTTAGAAACTTATACATTAAAGATCTCAGAGTGTCACATAAACATTAATAATAACATTCAACATTCAACATTTACTAGTAAACATAATGCCCATATTTACTATATGGCCAGCAAACAACTTGGGCAGTAATCCCTTTGTTAAAGGATCAATAATCATAAGATCAGTGCTAATATGTTCTATGGACATTCTCTGTTTCTGAATTTCCTCTTTAACGACAAAGTATTTCAATTCCATATGCTTAGAACCTTTGGAATAATTTTCGTTCTTAGAAAGGAAGATTGCTGCGGAATTGTCACAATAAATTTTCAGTGACTTGGCAATGCTGTCGACTACTCCAAGTCCTAAAATAAAATTTTGCAACCAATTAACTTGAATTTTGGCCTCAAAGCATGCCACAAATTCAGCTTCCATGGTGGGTGCAGCAATGACAGACTGCTTCACACTTTTCCATGAAATTGCTCCTTCGGCTAAAAGATACACATAAATAAATGTAGACTTTCGTGTATCCATACAACCAACAAAATCTGAATCTGTATATCCAATCATCTCAAGGTGATCAACTTTCTTATAAGTAAGCATGTGATTCTTTGTTCCTTGTAAGTATCTTAAAACTTTCTTTGCAGCCTTCCAATGATCCAGTCTAGGATTAATCTGGTATCTACCCAGCATACCAACTGCAAAGCTAATATCTGGCCTCGTACATGTTTGAGCATACATCAAACTCCCAACAACAAATGCATAAGGGATATTTTCCATCTGTTTCCGTTCCAAGTCATTCTTTGGACATTGCATGAGATTAAATTTGCCTCATTTCTGTATTGGAACGGGAGATGCTGAACACTTCTCCATTCTGAATCTCTCTAAAATTTTATTAATATATGCTTTCTGAGACAAACCTAATAGTCCTTGTGATCTATCACAGAATATTTCTATTCCTATCACATAGTATGCCTCACCCATATCTTTCATTTCAAAGTTGTTAGAGAGAAACTTCTTAGTCTCACTTAATAGACCAAGATCATTAGTCGCAAGCAAGATATCATCAACATACAGAATCAGAAATATAAACTTTCTCCCACTGACCTTCAGATATATACACCGATCAACAGTGTTTTCCTTAAATCCAAAGGACATAATAGTATCATTTAACTTAAGATACCATTGTTGAGAAACTTGTTTAAGTCCATATATTGATTTCTTAAGTTTACACACCATATGTTCATTTCCTTCTTCAATAAACCCCACTGGTTGATTCATATAAACATCCTCCTCTAAATCTCCATTCAGAAAAGTAGTTTTAACATCCATTTGATGCAACTCAAGATCATAATGAGCTACTAATGCCATGATAATTCTAAAGGAATCTTTCTTAGAAATAGGTGAAAATATTTCCTTATAATCAATGCCATCTTTCTGAGTGAAATCTTTGGCAACAAGACGGGCCTTGTAACGTTCGATATTTCCATGAGAGTCACGTTTAGTCTTAAAGACCCATTTACACCCAATACTCTTGCATCCTTCTGGCAATTCCACAAGATCCCATACACCATTATGTGCCATTGATTTAAGCTCATCTTTCATAGCATCTAACCATTTGTCAGAATTATCACCATTAATGGTATTTGAAAATGAAACTGGGTCATTATCAATACTTAGGTCATTTTCTGACTCTTGTAGATAAACTACGTAATCATTTGAAATAACAAACTTTCTTTCTCTGTGAGATCCTCTTAATATTATTTCTTGTGGTTGTTCTATTATCGGATCATTGTTAATCTCGGGATCATTAATTTGTTTTTCTTCTTGATTGTCGTGTGGCTCTACAACATGTGGAACAACAACTATTGAAGAAGATGTACTAGTTACAGGAATTTGTACTCTAACTTCCTTAATCTCCACATTTCGTGAAGCTTCACTCCCACTGGTTTCACCATTTTCAATAAATCGAGCATTTTCAGTTTCAAAAATTCTTGTACTATGGGTAGGACAGTAAAACATATACCCTTTTGATTTTTCTGGATAACCAATGAAATATCCACTGATTGTTCTTGCATCCAGTTTCTTTTCTTGCGGATTATAAATTCTTACTTCTTCCTGACTACCCCAAACAAGCAGGTGTCTCAAACTAGGTTTCCTACTTTTCCATAACTCAAAATGAGTCTTTTGAACAACTTTACTAGGAACCCTGTTCAACAAATACATGATAGTCTTTAAAGCATACATCCACAATAATACAGGTAAACATGAATTACTTAACATACTCCTAACCATATCAAATCATAGAAGTACGCTTAAACAAACTGAAACAACCATTCCCAAACTTAACAGAGTATCCAGCAAAATCAAGTTTAGACAAAGAAACTAAATTTTTAATGATACTAGGTACATAAAAAGTATCCATAAGGTCTAAGTGATATCTAGTGTCAAGGATTAAACGTTAAGTCCTAACAGCTTCCACTGGAACCTTGACTTTATTCCCCATGAAGACAAACTTCTCATTTGGGTTTATGGTTCAAGTTGAAAGGAATCCCTGCATCACATTAGAAACATAAGTCGTACATCCAGAATCAATCCACCAAGTATTATGGAGAACTTTAGTTAAATTTGATTCAAAACATATGTAAGCACTATGCTCACCTTTCTTTTCGAACCAAGCTTTACACTTATTGCAGTCCTTTTGGAAATATCTAGACTTCCCACAGAAATGACATTTGTCATTTTTCTTCTGAATGTTAGTAAAGGACTCGTTAATCTTTAATGGTCCTTTACCCTTTCCATGTTTCTTAACAACTTTCTTTTTAACTCCTTGATTTTTCACGTAATGAATAGAGTGACTTCTTAGGTTGAGTCTGATCTCCTCCTGGACTAACATATTGTACAATTCATGCACATCCCATTTGTCTTTCATGGTGTTATAGTTCATCTAGAACGGACCATATTTAGGCGGTAACGAGTTCAAAATGAACTGCACAAGAAAATTTTCTTCCACTGCATTCCAAGAGACTTGAGTCTTGCTGTGATATTTGTCATTTCGATTACGTGTTCATGCATACTACGAGAACCATCAAACTTCATGGTGGTCAACGTACTCATCAATGTCCCCGCGAGGGATTTGTCAGCAATTTGAGAGCGCTCTTCCACAAATTTCATAAATTCTTTCACGTCCTTAGTTTTGGAAAAAGCATACTTAATATTGCTTGCAATACTCATTCGCATAAACATAAGACTAAGTCTGTTTGACCTCTTCCAAACTTTATAATGAGTTTTCTCTTTGTTGCTACTAGCATTAGTGATAATAGCTGGTTTTTCAACTTGGAAAGCCAAATCAAAATCCAACTCACCTAAGTGAAATTGGACTTTCTCACTCCAGTCAGGGAATTTAATCTATTAAAGACTGGAATAGACGAAGTAAGCGAATGTAGAAATACATAAACAAATACTTCAATTAACACATGCCTAACATTAACGCTTTGAGTCATAAAAACTAAACATAAATAACCATTCTATGCATACTAATGTTCTCCTTTGGTAGATCCACTGATACACAAACATAATTACGCTAATCTTTTTATAACATTAATGATAATTAAAATATGCATCAACTAGAATCACCTAACACCTTTGGGTATATAAATAAAACTAGTGACGCACACAAAATTATCTACTTTCATGTTCATTAATTATAATAACAACTAATCAACCTTTGGGTGACCCTGAAATGCCTTATAATAATGAACTTCAATTAACCCATAAATCATTATTCATAATTTTAGCATTCATACTATGGGTAATTGAAATAAAATCATTAATAATTTGAAATCAAAATAACCTTAAAATTTTGGCCACTTTGGTCACTAACAAAATTTATCATGCTTAATTCCAAATAAATAACATCTTTAATTGCTATTAACCATTCATATAATTTTTTTATTAATTTTAATAAATATGTAAATTATTCACATAATAAAATATTATGTGCCATAAATAAAATTGAAACTCATAATTTCAATTTTCATCCTAAGATTGATTTTCAATCCAAGACCTTTATTTGCATTTCACGTAAAAGTGAAATTGTCATCTATTCAAAACTTTTATGAGTAATTTAAACACAGTGGAAACAATACAATTCAGTTTGCAAAACAAAATTCATTCATTTATCAATGTTTACATTACAGGTACATTAACAAAGCTTCACAAGTACCCATAACAAAGCTTCACAAGTACCTTAACAAAGTTTCACGAGTACCTTAACAAAGTCTCACGAGTACCTTAACAAAGCCTCACAAGTACACTTAACAAAGCTCACAATACACTTAACAAAGCTCACAAGTACCCTTAACAAAGCTTTAGTATATTATACAACTCACCTTAACATAAAAATAACTCTTTAATTATCCTTCACCCACATAAAAAAAAATATGTACGTACAAAATAATGTAAAAATAATATGGGGACAAAATAATATATGGAAAAATGGCTTCAGCAGTCACCAGTCACCAATATGTACATACAAAATAATATTATAAATAATATAATATAATATATGAAACTTGTGTGATTAACATGTGCTCTCTACGCACAAAGTTTATCAACTTTACAGTTTACCATTCTTCCATCATAATTATAACATTTATAAGTATAACATGCAATGAAACCAATTTCATACATGATTCACATTTTCAATTAAAATCAATTGTAAGGCCATAACCCAATCATATCATTTGTCTTTTCTTTTCAATTAAAAAGGATTACGTGACCATTGATGCACAAGTTTTATCAAATTGGTTTCAATTTGAAATTGATTGCAACCTTATCCATAAATTAGGGCTTATCCATTTATTTAATTTTGAGAAAAATTAAATTTGGGAATAAATTAGGGTTCATACTAATCCGATAGAGAAATCCCTAAATTCATAATTAGGGTTTATCTTAATTTGGGAAAAACTTAATATTTGAGAAAACTTTCATACAAGGAAAATCATAAATCTAATAATGAGTGCTCTGATACCACATGTAAAATTATAATGTAATTTTCCTACGTTCTTAATTCATTATGGAAAACTACTCTACATGATCTTTAGATTATTGATTTTCACAATATAACATACATTAGTACATGAATCATAGTAAGAAAACTAACATTGATCCATGAGAATCTATTCTTTAATCTTTTCGTTCTCCAATCCCCTTTTTCCAATCTATCTCTATGTTTTTTTTTCTCTTCTCACGCTTTCTTGATGGTTTATCGTGAAAAAACCTTATGACCAGAGATAGAACCCTTATTCTATTTTATTAACCAACGTCCATCAAATTGGTTACCATAAGTTAATATTTTATTTTATCTTTATTTTATTCTAACTTCACGTAATAACCAATAGGTCCTCATATTTTATTAAATCATATTTGGGCCCATTATTATATTTCACATGAGTCACATAATGGAATGAATTAATTAAATTAATTCTAACACCTTAGGCTGCTCTAGTTTTGGCAATTCAGGAACCTTATTAGGTGTCTCTAAAGTAGTCATAAGGAATAGAAGGACCTTGCTTAGAGTACATAGAAAAACAATTTGGAAAACCAGTTTTGCTATCTAGTCCACTAGTCCCCAGCCATCTACAGATGTATTTAGTATAGTTTCTATTACTTGAGGGATTACTTTATTTTGGGAACTTTAGGAGAGAGAGGGAGTAATAATTATACAAGTAACCTCTAAAGTGTGGAGTGTCAAAAATAATTTATCTACCTAGATTGAAATTATACAAGTAACCTCTGAAGTGTAGAGTATTATTTGTTTAATCTTGGAGAGAGTATTATTTTAGAGACAGATTGATAGCTTATTTTATTTTGTTGCGATGGAAAACACAATCGATTGTCTTTGACTTTTTTAAATATTCATACAATTCGTAAGAGCGTGCTTTATGATATTATAAAGAAATTGCAACGTGGATAATATCTAAATAATTGTTATGTTTTATATGAATTACTCTGTCATCCATAATTCAACTGAACTCGGTGGTGGGTAGTTTTGCGCGTGACACTTAGTTTATGGGAGTTGGGTTCCAATCAGCCTATGCATTTTGTGATTTCGTAATTCTAGTTAAAACAGACCTGCCATTTGAAATGTAATTAATTGGGAAGGAGGATCCATTCTTGGAATATAAAAATGTTTTTTGTTCTACTTCCATTCTAAAACCTTGTATATATAACTCAGTTAAACCAAAATAATTTTCATACACATTTCTACCACAACCTATTGTTCCATTTCAAATCCTAAAATATGGATTTGACATTGTCAAGTACCGCTCCAATACAGAGAAAATAATATTTAATTATTTGATCTAATCAAGTTAATTAAGTAAGTATATTTTCCACTGATACAAAATCCATTCAATAGTCTCTTAAATCTTTACAGAAATTAACATTCATACATTGAGAAGGTTTTGAACATTATTCCAATATCCACACCTACAACTCACAATTTCAAGAAAACCTATTTTTCTTTTACCTAATTCCTCTAGTTTCAATCATTCAAATCCTAAACTTCAAATAAAGAAAAGTAAAAGCAAAATATAAACGAATAAACTCGGAAATTGTCTTACTTGATCCTTTAGGATGTGTTCTCTAGAGATGTCTCCAATTGAGAATATTCAGTATTGTCACTGTCCCGTGAACACCAATAAAACATTTTCAAACACTTACCACATTTAATTACTCCATATTTATCATCATCCACTACAAAAAAAAAGCCTATTACCTACGGAATATTACCTACGGATAAAAATCCGTAGGTAAATTTTACATTACCTATGGATATTACCCACGGATGAAAATCCATAGGTAAATTGTACATTACCTACGGAATTCTATTCGTAGGTAATTATCCATTACCTACGGATATTATCTGTAGGTAATGTAATCCGTGGGTAATTTCGTAGGTAATTACCTACGGAATTACTATCCGTAG
This sequence comes from Sphenostylis stenocarpa, assembly GCA_963425845.1. Classification (NCBI taxonomy): domain Eukaryota; kingdom Viridiplantae; phylum Streptophyta; class Magnoliopsida; order Fabales; family Fabaceae; genus Sphenostylis; species Sphenostylis stenocarpa. The sequence goes on along the minus strand of OY731400.1, from coordinate 54,535,959 downwards.
GTAAATTATATTAAACTAAAAGAATTTTCACTAGCAAGAATCGAACCCAGTACCTTAAAGTTGAAAACTGATACTCCAACCACTAAACTATTAGGATATTCTAATAATAATTTACAACTAAATTATACTTATATTTATTCGTGGAAATATATAAATATATAAATATATAAATACATAAATATATAAATACATAAATACATAAATACATAAATACATAAATACATAAATACATAAATATATAAATACATAAATATATAAATACATAAATACATAAATACATAAATAGATAAATATATAAATATATAAATACATAAATATATAAATACATAAATACATAAATATATAAATATAAATATATAAATATAAATATATAAATATATAAATATAAATATATAAATACAAATATATAAATACAAATATATAAATATATCAAAATATAAATATAAATATATTTTATATTTATATATTTTATATTTATATATATTTTATATTTATATATATTTTATATTTATATATTTTTTTTATATTTATATATTTACACGGATAAATATAAATATAATTTATTTGTAAATTATTATCAAAATATACTAATAGCTTAGTGGTTGGAGTATCGGCCTCCAACTCGAGGTACTCGGGTTTGAATCCTGCCAATGACAATTCCCTTAATCTAATAATAATTCAAAGTTCCGAAAATATAATAAATATAATATAAAGGGGAGGGGAGTCCTAGGTAATAATAAAAAATAAGGGAGGGGGCTGTAATAAATAAAAATATTTTGTTTAGGTGAATGCATTACCTACGGATTATAATTCGTAGGTAATTCCAGCGAGTGCATTACCTACGAATTATATTCCGTAGGTAATTTTCTACGGATTATATTTCGTAGGTAATTATCTACGGTAAAAAATTCGTAGGTAATTACCTACGACCAAATTACATACGGATTTTCTACGGAAAGAGAACCGTAGGTAAAGTGACATTACCTACGGATTTTTGTCATTACCTACGGATTTTACCTGTAGATAATAAGCATTTTTTTTGTAGTGATCATATACATATATTCAATAATGAAATCAAATTTTAAACCAAAAATAAAAACTCATGTGGAATTTGAAATTGCTAATAGGTGCGAAAATGGAAGGAGAGATAATAGAGAAAATAGAGGAAGAAGAACTATAACTTAAACAGAGGAAGGAAATTAGAACTCGAACAAAGGCAATGCGCATTGTCGATACAAAAACTGAATTGTGCAGTGTAGAAGCAGATAATCATACTGCGGGAAGGGGAAGAAAAAGAAAGTACAACGTGATGGAGAACTGGAACTCGAACACATGCAATGAGGGTCGACAATAGTGAAGATAAAATTGTGTAGCGCGAAGGAGGATGAAGAGACTGTGAGAAGACGAAGAAGAAGACAACAAAACACGCTAGGATCAAACCTAAATGTGAAACCCTAAAAACTTACTATGTCGGTTATGAAAAAAATAGATATAGTAAACGACTTACTTTATTGGTTCATTGTATAATCGACATAATAAGTTTTATGTCTAATATTACAAAAATGTCACCGAAAAACTTACTATGTTGGTTCTTATTATATATGACATAATAAGTTTTATGTCTAAAATTACGAAAATATCACCGATGTTGTTCTTCTTATAAGCGACATAATAAATATTTTTAATATTATAAAAATGTCATTGTTTCACTTATTATTATGGCTTTAACTTGTCATAATAATAAGTCGTCATTGAATATATTTTTTTCACTAATGATTTATACAATATTTTTGTGTTGTTTTTGGTACGACAACTATAGAAATTATCCAAATATTCCAAGTATTGTTAATCATATAATTATTAACAAATTAGCAAAATGTATAAGAGTATTAAATGTATAGTTTATGTATTCCTAACTTCTAAAATTTTTGTTGCAAATATATTCCTAATGTCTTCAATGGATAATGATTCTTTCTCTATAAAGACCTAAAAAAAAGAATAGTTATGAATATAATGAAATAGTATGGGTATATAAATTGTTAAAAGCAATTGGAAACAAACGTTCTATGAATACACGATAGTCGTTACTCTTCATTCCACGTAACTTTGTTTCTCTCAAACTAACACATTGACTCAAAATTGAAACATAATCATTTGAAAAAGAAAATGTTATGCATAATATGTTAAAAGTGATTTTAATAAATTAAAATGTTGAGTCATAAAAGAGTGATTTCTAGGCCCCAATTTGAAATTATTAGAAGATGTTTTAATAAATTAAAATGGTCTAGGCTTTAAGAATATTTTTTACTAAGTTATTTTAATTCATTTAAGTATGATTTTAATTTGTTAAAAATGTCACTACACATGAAGAGGATTGTTTGGATTGTTATGTTTTAATCGATTAAAATGTTTTTAGTATGTTAAAACCATCTCATTTTTTAAGAACATTTTGGTAGCTCTATTTTAATATGTTAAAACGAGATTTTAATCGATTAATTTCATGGTTAAGTGAAATTAATAGATTAAAACTATATGGACACTCTATATAACTTTTTACTCTCAACCATTTAAGACAATTTGAAGAATATCACTTTTTACATAAGATCTTGAAAGCTTTCTTGGTTCAATAATTGTAATCAAGCCACTGTAGAAAGTTGAATTTGAATTTTCTGTTGGTTCTTTTTGTATTTATACTATTATTGTTTTCTAGGCAATACTTTTCCTTGCAATCTATAATTCTTGGTGTACTGTTCTATCTTGGATAAGGATTTATGAGAACTATATTGGTGGTGGGTTGTCAATGGGATTAGGAAGAGTTGTTCTTGAAGGGGTCAAGAAAACCTTGGAGTAGATAAGTATTCTAGTACTGCAAAACTATTGTATTTTAGAAGAACTTTTAGTTGGATTTAGTTAAGGACTGAATGTAGCTTTGGATATAGAGTGAATCAATATAAAACTGTGTTCTTTCTCTTCCCTTTGCTCTCGTACTCTCTTGATTTGTTTCTTTTTATGTTCTTGTTACTCTTGTATATTGTGTTTCCAAGTCTTGGTTAATTGGTTAAATAAAACTTTCATTCCCAGTTTAAACTAGTAAATCTTTGCGATCTTTTTTATAGTTTAATTTACCCTATCTTAAACTCGACCACTTTTTCTAAAAACCATTTGGAAGCTTAAGACACATAATTCATTCACAAATAATCATTCTCTGTTATTTGGTCAATGTGCCTTTTGACTTTACAATGTTGTCATTTTTATTAGGTTGTAATTCTAAACCTTTACAATGACTATGGAGCTCCAAGTCTCTTATGGATTTTATTGTATCTTTTGTCTTACCTTTGGTTTCCATATCAGTGAATAAAATGTTCAAAAAAAATGTCTTTTAATGTGCATCACATCAAGATTATGCACTAGAAGAAGAGTCCAGTAGTATGACAATTGCTAAAAAATAATTTATTTTGACCAATTATGTTCTTTCCCATATCCAAGTGGATTATATTTTTAATATTCCTCCACACAATAAATCTTGAATCCTTTCCATATTTCTGAACTGGTCAATCTATATGGACCAACTAAAGCAACAACCACTACGACATAAAAAACATGTGATAATGGTTCTGAATGCTCTATAATAGCGGTTAAAAACGCTATTAAATGAGGCGCCAATAAAAGAATGATGTTTAGATAGCGGTTAACTAACCACTATCATAAATAAGATATAATAGCGGTTAACGTGGAACCACTATGCAAAGTAGTATTTATAATAGCAGTTGGAATGATTAACCACTCTCTAAAATATACGTTTAATAGTGGTTAAAACAAGAACCACTATCTAAAATATAATTTTAATAGGGATTAGTTCTAGAATCGCTCTCTTTTAGTATGTTTAGATAGCGGTTCTGGGAACCGCTATCTAAAGACCCAATTTTAAAAAAAATTATTTAAATTCTAAAATCCAAAATTTTTTCCTGATAATTTGTACCTGATAGACCACAATTTCAGGGTATATATCAAATTAATCCAACAAAATCCAGCCAACATACAATATATATTCATAGAATCATAGAAAAACAATTCAAAATTTGACAAATTAAAACTAAAATTTGCATGAAACAAAATTGGTACATATACATCAAATAATTGAAATGATTAAAAAAATCCCTAAGAGTCTATGGTGTTGATTTTGTCCTTAAAAAATGTATGGTAGAAATATGCACATCATTCCTTTTGTAGTTGCTCAATTCTAAGATCCGGAAAGGTAGCAAAGCGAGATTCTGGAAAATACTGCAAACATAGATAGAAAAGAATCACAAAAGTTAAATACCAAATTAGATAAATAATGACAATACATTATTCTTTCATATAAACATAGCCATAATGCAAAAATGGTTCTTACGTTAACTGGAATAGTAGTTTTTCCATGCTGCAGTGCATCTCCAATGAACAAGGCTACGTAATATCCACAGTCATCTGAGTTCATTTGCTTAGGACACTTTGTAGACCAAAAAACATAAAGATAGTTTAGAATAACCGCCAAGTGAAATAAGCATGTATGAAAACATGAATTGGGGTACACTTGATACTTATACACTGACTCATGTTGTTTGATTCATCTTTGTCTTCGGCGTTTGAAGCCTCCTTTCAACTCTATATGCAAGTAGGACACTGAAATAACAAGAAGTTAATATAAATATCTTACCGTATTGGATATTCACATGCGAAACAGTCATATGAGTTTACATACTTGTTAAAAACGTTGAGCATATGTGTTTTGTGCTTATAGTGACGCCGTAATGAATCAAAATAATACAATGTCTCATCCCGAGTATTGATAGCAATTAGAATCCAATGCGAACTAAAATTATTGAACACAATACAAAGTGACGAATAAAAAGATATAATCAACAAATTTTAGAATATGTGAAAGGAATTGATCAATCACACAAGAATAACTTACCCGACATTATAAGGAGCAAATACCAAGTGATCTTTACCCAAATGAAGCTTCAACATGTTTACTATATGTTGATGTGGGTTGGCATTGAGTTTCTCATCAAGCTCATATGGAGATATGAGGGAGAACCTACTTTCTTTCTTAGTACCATGCAAGTAGGCGTCACACAAATACCTTATAATATAAATGAAGGTCAACAATGAATTAAGTTCAATATATATCAACATAAAGTAACCAACCTAAGCAAATATAAATTAAGTATTTATTATTACCTGATGTATAAGCATATGCTAGAGGCACTTAGCTAGTGAGGACGGATAACCTATAGTATGTTCTCCTTCCCCACAACATCATGAAACTCCTATCCCCAATACTTCTCAGGTAATTGAATATTAGCATATTCAATTGCTTGATCACTCCTAACAAATAGCTTCATCATGTCTAAGCATGCACCACCTTGAGCCAAAGCCATGTCACTAAGTTCTGATGGAGACACAACATCCTTTTTCTGTGGACCAACAATTGATTCCTTTGTGTGGCTTGTTTCTATTTCCTTTCCATTAGTTGATGCTACTTGAACCTAAAATTAATCATGCAAATTTTCAATTAACTATCACTAAATCAAAGTAAAATGTGTAATTAGTATAATAAATTAACTGCAATACCTTTGGTCGTAAAGTGATTAATGACAAAGGCCAAGCAACATAGGTCCCAATACCATCTCTTAGGCATAACAAGGATGCTTCTTCAATTGGAATGGGCAATGTTGTCTCTTCTTCATGACGTTGCACTACCTCTATCGAGACCTTTGCATGGTATGGAGGTGTTGTTATTTTCACTGATGGATTCAAATTACCCCACAAGTGTACCAAGTTTCGATGTAGTAAAGAGTTATCGTCCACATGGATTTGTGACTTATTGATATTTCAGACAAGATATAGTTATAATCATGGATCGAAAGTATGATTTGAGACAAACAACTAAAAATAAGTGCAATATTTAGTAAAACGAAAAGTGATTATAAATAAAGTATATTGAATTACATGCACTTGCTTCCAGCCCTATTTCCCAACTATATCATTTCTGTTTTACAGTTCCACTCTCAGTATATAACTTAGCTCGATTCCTCAAAACCAAGTCCTAGGGTGTTAACCTTGAATGTGATTCCTCAACAGTTCAAACCCAACACTCTGCCTTACGAAAAGATCTTGAGATTAACGTGATTAATAAACACACTTCTATTCCTAGAGAGATTGTCTATTAAGCATTTGATCCATTTCCAGTTAATGAAAACATTTTCCAACACAATCAAAACCCTCGGATCTTAAATCGGTTGATCACTCCGAAGAAAGCATTAAGAATAGAATCAAACACAACTGTAGCAAACGAAAATCATATATATGGAGAAATGGTCTGAAAGTAGTTACATGTAATCCAACCCAAAGAGTTTTAGCCCCTCATGGAGGAACCCATTACAAAACAAGAGAAGAAGGAGAAGAAATTACAACAATAATTGATTGGATTCCAGTGGATATGCGTTCCCACGAGCTCCCACCGTCTTTTCTTCCTTTCTCCCCCGTCTAACTATCTCCTCCCGTCTGTTCTTTTGATTCTTAAATAGAAATTAGGTCTAAAGAGAGGGGAAATCCATTGGGCGCATTTATGAAGTGCTGGGCGGATTTTGGCTCTTGTTGGAACTTCTCTTGCTGGCAAATCCGTTGAGCTCATCTTTTCCTGTGCTAGGAAGATTCTTCTCGCCTCAAATCCGCTGAGAGCATCATTTCCTGCGCTTGGATTCTCTTTTTCCAATATTTCTTTTTCTCTTCCGTCAAATCCTGAATCAAAGAACAACTTGGGAGAATAGTTACTTGATAATATCTTCTCATGATTTTTATGCTCTTTAAGGTTGAATATATAGAAAAAAGATGCAAATTCTATCTAATAAAGGTGAGTTTCTCAATGAAATTTATACTCAATTAGCTCCTTAATAGGAGGAAGGGGTCGTGAATGCAAGGTCTGCCCTTCGAGTGGTTGATGCACTCTTCCTCGTGCAACTATGCGGTAGGGGTTGTTCAAATGTAACATGCAATCATGATCACCCAACATGAAAATAAAAGTTATAAGACATACATATTGACATTGCTTAATTATTGTTAATTATAAAGATAAATCATACCCGTGGGATCTCTACAGATCCAACTGGGGTGCAACTACCTCTATGGCTATCTGCAGGGGGTGGTGACATTGCCTGTGGATCCATGAAGGGTGGAGGCACCTGACTAGGCATGAAGAGGGGAATTCCTTGACCCCCAGTCAATTGGGCCACTACCTGTGTCAAATGGGCTAGTTGAGACTTCATATTTTGCCACTCAGTGGGTGATGGATGCGGAGTTGATGGTGATGGCCCAAATGCAAGTTTCTGATTCACTCCAAACTCGACAGCTCTAACCCTACCTGGATGCTCCGGTACACCCAACACTTGAGACAAAATATCATGTCTCCCAGTCAAGTATGACTTAGCCTCTGGGGTACTCTGTGATAAAGTTTCCTACACATAACAATACAACAAGACAACAAGGGTAAGCAAAAATCAAATACATAAGTTGTTTAATAAATACATTCATGGAGAAACTAGTTCTTGTTATTTCTATATCAACTTACAAATTGATCGACCATTTTCTGGACTCGGTCATCATAGCCACCCTTATTGTCAACCCTTGCAGCCTTCCATAACACATGTCTAGGTACAAAAGTGAGGGAGGATTCAGATGAAGCAATCAGTCAAAAATGCAAAACAACTTAGAAAGCTCCCATTGAAAAAGAGAACAAGAAGCATAATAAAGACAAAGAATAGACATTGTACCAGCTCTTGCTCCAACTGAGCATATCCCTTCGAGGCCCTCCGATATCTGTAGGACATTCCCTTTGCCCTAACAACATTAGCCTCACTTTCTTTCTACAATTCCATATACCAAAAATAATTATTTCTCTATTTTCACGGATCCAAGAGACTAGTTTTATGAAAATTACCTTAAACTCGGTAGTGGTGGATTGCAGAACAAACTCATCCTAATGCTTGGTTACCATAGCAAACTGCTGATACTTCTCAGGAGGTTGAGAAACACAGTTCCCATCTGTACCACGGATTTCCTTTTGTAACCGTGTCCGGAAGCAACGTAAATCTCGTCCAGCTAAAGACAAAACAAACTCCTTGTGCTCCAATTGTACCTCAAAGCTTTGCTACAAAAAATACAATAAACCATGCACAATATCATAACACTAGCACTACAAAATTGGGTAATTAAATATAAATAAATGAGGTTTAAAGGATTAGCTACCTCAACTTGATCCCATATGTTATCCTTGAGCAAGCTAGGTACATTACTCCAATCAGAATAACTAATCGGCACTGTACTTCTAGTCACATATCCTATGAAGTGTGCAAATTTATATTTGTTAGGATTTACCAGCTGGCCCTTGGAGTTCCATCCAACCTATACATTATGAAGCAAGTTGTTAGAAATTGAAAACAACAAAAAATGACATTATTGAACAATCACATCTTATCCTTACTGGTAATTTTTGTCCTAACTTCCTTGATTTGCTCACCGATTTCATTTTGGTCAATCCTCTAGTATTCTTCTTCTTCAACTTAGCAGATTTAGGATACTCGACCCCTTCCATGTTATTTGAAGATGTCATCTCTGCAAAAAAAGACAATTAGCAAAGCATAACATAAAATGAATTCTCTAGTGCATGTTATTGAGATTATAACATACAAATAATAATTAAAATACATATTTGTCACACCTTCGTCATTTCTTTGAACCACTTCTATGTTTTCTATTTCCCCTCGTGGTATGAAATAATGGATTTAATCAAACACCCTCTTTATGGTAATTTCTTGCATAAAAATCTCCATCATCCACTACAGAATCACCAAACAATGTTGGGTCCATGCTCATAAAAGGATCGTCTTCCACTAAAAATGGTGTTTCTTCCATGTTTTCGGCGTCAGTGAAATCATTGAATTTATTTGATAATAACACAATAGACCATACATGGTCATTAGGATCTGTGACATAAAATACTTGTTGAGCTTACGATGCAAGGATAAATGAGTCATTCTCATAACCAATCTTCTTGAAATCAACCCTTATGAAGCCTAACTCATCACATTGAACACCACTATTATTCTCAACCCATTTACATTTGAACACAGGAACTTGAAAACCCATATAATCCAATTCCCATATTTGTTCAATACAACCAAAGTAAGACATCTTGGAATATATGGGATTTTTATCCTTTGCACTTGAAATATGTAATGATTAGGCAATAAGAGTTACACCACTATTCTACACTATGCTTTGTTCATCGTGCTCTTTTATGTAGAAAGTGAACCCATTAATCAAGTATGCAGTGTAAGAAAATGCATCAACACAAGGACCGATTGATAACCATCGAACTTTGTCTTCAACACTCTCCTCAAATACATGATCCTTTTGCCATGAAATGAACTTCTGATTATGCTCTTTTGTAATCGAGGCTTCACCTCTGTTAGGGTTACTAACCTTCAAAAGTTGTATATGCTTGGTAATGTAAGGGTCAATTTGTGGAGTATTTTGTAAGACATACAAGTGTGCTTGCTCCCATTGTAGTCTTGGAATCTTTACAACTTGACAACCAAAAACACCTTCCCCTAAGATTTTTCCTGTGTGACGGGATCTTGGTAGATCGATTGGTTCTACATTTGACAAATAATCATTACAAAATTCAACTGCTTCTTCAACTAAATATCTTTCAGCAATACAACCCTCTTGTCTACTTCTATTCTTCACATACCCTTTTAATATCTTCATATATCTCTCAACGGGATACATCCATCTCATATATGCAGGGCCACACAATTTTGTCTCTTTAACCAAGTGAATTGTCAAATGAACCATTATATCAAAGAAAGAAGGTAGGAAATACATTTCAAGCTCACACAAGGTTTCACATATCATGTTCTGCAATGCTGGTAATCTTACGAGGTCAATGACTTTGCTACAAATTGTCTTAAAGAAAAAACAAAGCTTGGTAATTGACACACAAACCTGTCTAGGTAAAATAGATCGTATTGCTATTGATATGATATTCTCCATTAATACATGACAATCATGACACTTCATACCCTTTAACTTAAGATCTTTCAATGATACAATACTCTTCAAATTTGATGAGTAACCTTCAGGAACCTTCACCGAATAAAAGCATTCACAAAATACACGTTTCTCATTTCTAGAAAGAGTAAATGCTGTCGGTGGTAAAAATGTTCGCTTTCCTTTTTTAATTGGTGTCAATTCAGATCGTATTCCCATATTCATCAAGTCCAATCTCGCATTAATGCCATATTTTTTCTTTCCTGGCATGTTCAATAACGTACCAAGAAGACTTTCACATATATTTTTTTCAACATGCATAACATCAATAAAATGCCTAACATAAAGTGATTTCTAATATGGTAACTAAAAAAAATAGACTTCTTCTTCCAACCTCCAGTAGGCAGTTCTTTGGCAAACGGTTTACCAAAATTCGTTTTAACATGTTCTACCTCTTCAAAGATTTCGTCTCCATTTTTCAAATAGAGACATATTTGCTCTTCAGTATCTCCATTAAATGCCTTTTTCATTCTTCTAAAAGGATGATTGCGTGGCAACCACCTCCGATGACCCATAAAAACATTCTTATGACAATTACCAAGTCTAATATAATCAGTATTATTACAACATACAAAGCATGCACATTGTCCTTTTATGTTATATCCACAAAGATTTCTGTATGCAGGAAAATCATTAATTGTACCATATAACATAGCTCTAACTGTGAATGTTTCTTCTTTTAACCCGTCATAGACCTCAACATTGCTATCCCACAACATCTTCAAATCTTCAATCAAAGGAGATAAATACACATCAATGTCATTATTGGGTTGTTTAGGACCAGAGATTAACAATGAAAGCATCATGTATTTTGGCTTCATACAAAGCCAAGGAGGTAAGTTAAACAAAATTAGAATCACCAGCCATGTACTATGCGTGCTACTTTGCATTCCATGAAGATTCATTCCATCAATTGTTATGGCAAAGCGTATATTTCTTGTTTCAGCTGCAAAATCTTCATATTCATCATCAAATCTTTTCCACTGAGGAGAATCTGCTAGATGCCTAAGCTTACCATCTATAATCCTACCTTCGGAATGCCAACTAAACTGCTTTGCAATTTCAGGACTACGGAAAAACCTTCTCAACCTTGGTATAATTGGAAAATACCACATAAACTTAGCTGATGTAGATTTTTTCTTGACATATCGTGACGCCTTACACTTTGGACATTCTGTAAACGATTCATACTCGTTTCAAAACAAAATACAATCATTAGGACATGTATGGATCTTTTCATGAATTAAACAAATGGAACCAAGGATTTGCTTTGCATCATATGCTCTCCTAGGTAGGATATTGTCTTCTGGTAGCATGTCATTTATTAAGTTTAACAGACCAATAAAACCCTTATCACTCCATCCATGTGAGGGCTTTAAATTGTAGAGCTTTAAAACGACACTCAGTCTTGTGAAATTTGATCATCCTGAGTACAATGGTGTTTTTGCATCATCTTTCAATCGCTCAAACATCCTTGGACAATCTCTAAGATCTTCTTCAATAACATTAGAGATGTCTTCAACATGATCATTTTCCTCAAAATTTAATGTCTCCGAGTAAAAGCTATTTACATCCATCCTAAGTGACGAAATATCTCTTTCTATCTCACCATGTTTGGTCCAGTTTATATATTTATCATCAATTCCATTACACATTAGATGTTCTTCCAACTCTTCAACATTTACTCGCACCATATTCAAACAACACCAACAAGGGCAAGAAATGAGGTTTTGGTCATGACTATGGTCAATTGCAAATTGAATAAACTCCTTCACTCCATCTTCATATACTTTGCTCAAACGACCGACTTTCATCCAATTTTGATCCATATTTGCCTGAGGCACACTAAATTTGTTATGTCCATATATTGTCTACTATTTTTGTCTCACAGGGTATGACCCTATCCCATTTGTGAATAAAGTTTTCCATGTCATAAAATAATAATACCATTTAACAAGCATCTAAAATTACTAAAACTATTAGCAAAAACATCATACATAATCTCTAATACAAAATATTTCAGGGTCACACTAAACCATGTATAAATCCTAGCCAGCCTGTCGCCGCCATCAAAAGAGGCGGTCGGAGTGACGTGATGGTTTCCGACTTCAACTCGTGTTTTAAAGTGATGTTACAACACCTTTAGGTTGTTCGATAACCGGGCTGGACCTAAGGGTGAAGTTTTTGAAAATGGGTTCTGGAGTCGCCACCAATGTTTTATCCGGAAACATTGGAAAAGGAGAAAAAAGAAGGCGTTGGTTTTGAAAAACCAACTTTGGCCATTATAACCAGAGTTGGGTAAGGGAGTTAGTTACGTGTAGGGAAGGTATTAGCTTTCCTATGACGCCCCTTTTGGGTTCCCTATGATGGGCCGTTTATTTCATAAATGAACTTTTAAAATGACGCTTTTACCCTTTATTTATTTGCGGAATTTAAGGTATCGACTAGATGGCCCTAACAACTAATGCACGGATAAATGTAAATAAAAAGTGGTAAAAGAGAGGGAGAAAGTGTGGAAACCTTCGAAGCACGCTTTTGTAATTAAAATTCTTGAAGTTGGATACTTTTTGGCAATCCTTCACTCTACAACATTGGTCGCTCTTCCTCGCAACGCTACAGAATACCCTCTAAGAATGTTAAGAAACTCCAGAAATGCTTTGGAGGGATCCTAGGAGAAGAATTAGAAGAAATTGTAGAAGCGAAAGTTGAAGAAATCTGTGAAAAGGAGGGGAGCGCACCCTCCTTTTATAGGGATACACACCTGTCAGGTTGAGACAGCCGTCTCGCCTGGCAAGGTCGAGATGAACATCTTGCCAAATGGGACAGCCGTCTCGCCTTTGATAAATAGCGAGAAGACTGTCTTGTCAAACGAGACGGCCGTCTCGCCATTGGTGAGTGGCGAGACGACCTTCTCACCAAACGAGACGATGGTCTCGCCCTTTGCCGATGGCGAGATGGTGGTCTCGACAAGCGAGACGGTGGTCTCAGCCTTCCAGGTGGAATTCCTTATTTTTTCTGTACAAAAAACCTTCTTACTCTAATATGGGGCCTATTAGTCTATCCTAGGGACCTTTTAGGCCTTGCCCATCTTCGAATTGGAGGTCTTCTGTTCTTTATTTTGAGGTCGGGCAAGATTTGGGGTCTACAGCTGCCTCCCCTTCACCTGACTAGCCGACTGTTGACCTATTATGCCAAAAAGATCAGCTGGAGAGTGAAGGAGTTAACCCTCTTGCCCGGCTGTCCTTCAGATGCTCCATCTTGCGGTAGCCAACCCTCTAGACAAAAAATGTGTGTGTGCACCTCTGGGATGCTCCTTCATACGGTAGACAACCCCTTTGGTTAACAAGTGGTAGAACCTTAGGATGCTCCATCTTGCGGTAGCCGACCCCTCGGTTGATGAGTATGAACCCCCATCCGGTTGGTAGTAGCTTTGGGATGCTCCTTCTTATGGTAGCCGACCCCTCTACTGACAAGTGGTAGAACCTCGGGATGCTCCTTCTTGCGGTAGCCGACCCCTCGGTTGATGAGTATGAACCCTCATCTGGTTGGTAGTATTTGCAGTCCACCATTGTAAGACTGGATGAGTATAAACCCCTCATCTGGCTGGTATGGTCCACTTCGTAGGACTGACTGCGACTTACTGCTTTGGCTCATGCGCAGTTCATGCGCAGGTTGATGGGTATGAACCCCCTATCTGGCTGGTGCAGTCCACTTTGTAGGACTGGTGGTGGTGGTGCCTTACTGCTCTAGCTCATGCGCCTGTTCTGTGAGAAATGCTCTTTTGTTTTGATTTTTCGGTAAAGTCTTCCGGTGTGCTGGGGATTCTTTAATTTTCGACTCTTCCGATAGTCATCCAACTTGTTGATTGTTGGGGATCCTTTGGTTAATGTTTTTGATTTAATCCTGCCTTTTTTCGCGGTTTATCTTTTTTCTCGCGATTTGGATTTTTGGCTTTTTCGGATTAAGCGTAAGTCTTTTTACTTTTTAGTCTCTTTTGTTACGCTAACTTTTCAAAAAGAGAGTAAAGGCAAACAAATTTACTAAAAGAATTTATTCATATTATGATAAAATCTTGTACAATGATTATTTTAATGATGTCCCTAAGACGGCGACAGACTTGACCCTAGAGACGACCCGGGAGGGAGAAACTACCGATACATATGCCTTTGAAATTCCTCCTGGCTTCAGATGGAGTTGAGTTGGTCTTGCCGGATCAGTTTCAGGTCTTGTCTCATCCCATCCTGTGTCTAGCTGAAGGCTTCCAGTCGCGTTTTGAAGACATCCTGCCTTGGGACATCTGGTCCAACTACTGGTGGATATCATGCATGTGACGGTTCATGCCAGCAAAGTCATCCCCGTACTATTGCTGCTGCTGTTGTTGTTGCTATTGGAATTTCAGGGGCGTCGGGATCCCTTGTGTTGCCTCCAAATCTTAGAGATCTAGGTTCATGGCGAGCGTAGGGTGCAGGGCCACCTGATATCCGTGCCTGATGAACATCCCCATGTTGACGAGCATGGACCCGCTGATGTACTCGGGTCAAAGGTTAGAGGGGACGTTCTCTCTGTTGCGACACCCCCATTTCTCGGCCAGTGGGATGATGAGAGGACCCATGAGGATGGCTCCAACGGGGCGGCTCCCAAAGTCCTTGAGAGCCTTTAGGAAGAAGTAACCTTTCCCTGACTTTCCTTCCTCCCATGAATGGTCCCAGCCAGCAGCTTGTGGCAGATACGGAGAGCAGGGTTAAGTGCTGACCCTTTCATCTGGGCTGGAAAAATCCGCGATCCGGTGAGTTCCTACCAAATCTCACCGGTTTTGAGGGCAGCTAGCCGCTCACAGATAGCCCCCTGATATTCTGGCATCAGGGTGCCCTTGGGCCGGATGAAGTCAATGCCGACATTGAACTCGTCCAGCATCGTCGTCCAGTAGGCCCCGTTCATGTAGTACGAGACCATCTTTACTGGAGGAACACCCGGGAACATCGTGGGCATCTCAATCATCGTAATGGAGGCAGGAAACTCCATTACGGCCTATGCATACATGCGGGTAGGGGGAGGCTGGAGGAGGAAGTCCCACCCGATGTTTTCGATATAGCCCCGCACATCGTCTTCCTATCCAAACACTGCCCAGGATATGAAAATCTAGCCTCAGCATGGGGTTCCAGACATAACCCCTAATGTGCTCAAGCCTGGCCAGATGTTGTGGCGTCAGCTGGGTAGGGTCTGGAGGAGCCGGGGCTGCAGATGTGCTCATACCAGAATCTCATCCTCTCTTTCTAGATGAGTCTCCTCTATGCATTTTGACAAAAGTACTCAAGAATGTAGAAAAAAGTGTATGAGAATGCAGGAATGAAGTGCTTAAAACTGAACCCCAGGCCCCCTTTATATAGAAAATCGAATTTTGGTCGAGATCGCCATCTAGGATTTCAGGACAGTGGTCTTGATTTTTCTAGGTGTGAGACGACAGTCTAGAAATGCGAGACGACGGTCTCACCACTGGTAGTTGGTGAGACGGCCATCTCGCCATTCGAGAAGGCCGTCTCGCTTTTACAAAAGGCGAGACGGCGGTCTCGCCTACGATGAAAGCGAGACGACGGTCTCGATTTTTTGAAGTTTTTTTTTCATGGAAAAAATATAGGACCTTGTTCAAAAACATTTATGCATGGAATGTTTTCATGCTTGGTGTCCTACAATGCTATTTCATTGATTTTTCAGAAGGATTGACTGGTGTGTCCTTGGAAGATGGGGTCCTTTTGATGTTCATTTTTCTGTTGTACTTATTTGTGTCGTTCCGGACTTAACGTGACCGAAGAATAACTTTTGGTTTGAGGAGCACACTTTGCCATGTCGGTGCACTTTTTCCTTAATCTAGGGATTTCAATCCTCTTGTTGATTATATGCCTCCATATTCCCAAACTAATTGTTAGAATAATGTAGTAAGGGTCAAGAGAAGAGAAGTAAGAGAATAATTTCAATGGCTTGTGTTTTAGGCGGTTGACTTTTATTTAGAAGGGGTTTTGTAATAATGGATGGCTAAGGTTGGTCTTGAGTGTTTAAGCTGATGTTTAAACAAACGTTTTTCTTTGAGGATTCGCATCTTAGCCTATTTCCATCACTTTTTATGACTGATTGATTTCCCCAGACCGCCCTTCAGGTTTTCAGACTAGGATATTGTGTTTTGGTCCTATCTTTTATCTAGGTTCCTTTTTTCTTGTTTTGGGAATTCTAGCGGACCTTATTTTGTAACCCTAACTGTTTCCTAGGCTACCCTTTATTTTTGTTCAGGTTTCCTAGCGGGTTGACCCTAATTTCTGCGTAGCCCCCTTAGTGGGTTTCCTACCGGGTACTTTACCCTTTCTTTTTTGGCCTTAGGCTTCTATGGGCTTGTCGCCGCCGTCAAAACGAGGCGGTTGGAGCGACACGATGGTTTCAACTTTCCTTTTTTTGCGTTTTTATTGGTGTTTACAACGCCTTCAGGTTTTCCAATAACCGGGCTGAACCTAGGGGCGAGGCTTTCGAAAGAGTGCTCTTGGATTGTCCGATAACCGGGCTAATCCAAGAGCTAGTTTTGAAGGGTTCTCTGGAGTCGCCACCAATGTTTTTACCGGAAACATCGGAAAAGGAATTTAAAAGGCGTTGGTTTTCGAAAAACCAACTTTGGTCATTAGAACCAGAGTTGGGTAAGGGAGTTAGTTACGTGTAAGGGAAGTGTTAGTTCCCTTACGACGTCCCTTTCGGGTTCCCTATGATAGGCCAGCTATTCTGAGTAAATAAACTGGAAAATACGCTTGTACCCTTTTATTCGCGGAATTTAAAGATTATGACTACATGGCCCTATTTCTATTGCATGATTAAAATAAAGCGGTAAAAGAGAGGGAGAGAGAGTGTAGAAACCTCTGCGGCACACTTTCTATTAATTCTTTAAAAAAGGGTGCTTTTTGGCAGCCCTCCGCTCGTTACAATGTCGAAAACGCTAAAAAACGCTCTAGAAAACACTCAGAAACTCCGGAAATGCTTTGGAGGGGTTCTAGAGAGAGAATCTAGTGATGTGACTAGAGAGAGACTGAAAAAACTGTGTGGAATGAGGGGAATGGAGCCCCTATTTATAGGGATTTGCGCCTGTCAGGTCGAGACGGGCCATCTCGTCTGACAAGGTCGAGACGACCGTCTCGCCAATCGGGACGGCCGTCTCGCCTTGTAGGAATGGCGAGACAGCCGTCTCGCCAAACGAGACGGCGGTCTCGCCATTCGCAGGTGGCGAGACGGCGGTCTCGCCAATCGAGACGGCGGTCTCGCCACTTGTGCAAGGCGAGACGGCGGTCTCGACCCTCAAAGGAGAAAAATCCTTATTTTTGTGCTAGGAAACCCTCCTATCCTAGTATGGGGCCTAATAGTCTCTCCTAGTGGCTTCTTAGGCTTCTTCCCTCTTCGAAAAGGAGGTCTTCTGGTCTTTATTATGAGACCGAGCAAGATTTGGGGTCTATAGCTGCCCCCCCTTTTCCCGACTAGTCGACTATTGGCCTTTTGTGCCAAGGAGATCGACTGGAGGGTAAAGGAGTTGACCCTCTTGCCCGGCTGGTCCTTCAGACGCTCCGTCTTTGTGGCGGATGATCTTCTGGAGAAAAAGTGTGTGGTGCGCTTCTGGGATGCTCCTTCTTGCAGAAGCCGATCCTTTGGGCTGATGAGCACGAACCCTCACCTAGTTTGACGAGTATGAACCCTCGCCCGGTTTGACGAGTATGAACCCTTGCCCGGCGAACCCCCTTTTGTAAGGCCTGATGAGTATACACCCCCATTTGGTGTTTGACGAGTATGAACCCCCGTCCGGTAAGCCCCCTTTTGTAAGGCCCGATGAGTATGCACCCCCATCTGATGTTTGTGCCTCCAGATGCCCCTTCTTGCGATAGCCAATCCTTCAGTTGTGGTGGCGGCTTACTGCTCTAGCTCATGCGCCGTTCGTTGAGACGTGCTTGCTTTTGTTTGTCTTGAATTGTCGTCCGGTCTGTGCCGGGGGTCTTGTAGGTGTTCATCCAGCTCGTTGGTTGCTAGGGATTCTTTGTTTTTGGTCTTTTGGTGGTGATTACCCGACTCTTGCTGGCTGGTCGGGCAATCTTTGTTTGTTGTTCGACTTGGTTGTCGAATTCTGTTGGTCGAGGAGATGGCTTGTCTTAATCCTGCCCTTTTCTCGCGATTTTATCTCTTTTTTCTCGCGATTTAGGATTTTGGCTTTTTCCTTGAGCGTACGTCTTTTTGCTCTTTATTTTTTGTTACGCTGACTTTTGAAAAAAGTTGGCAATGAGATGCATGAAAATTTTATTCATAAGGGAAAATTTTATTACAGCCATTTTTCATGTACTATCCCTAAGGACTGTCTTCTGGAGATGATCCAAGATGAGGGAATTGCTGGTACATGTGTTCCCAGAATTCTGCTTGCTCCCGGGCTTCGTCATGGTATTCTTGCTGGAATGTTGTCCATTCCTGCCGCATTCCCTGCTGATATTGGTACAACGTCTCCAGCCGGGCATCGAAGGCTTCTTACCGCACAGACATTTGACCGAATTGCTGGCGCAAGTCAGAGATGTTGCGGTTTACGCCAGCAAAGTCGTCTGTGTACTGTGGTGGTTGTTGGTGCTGATGTGGCTGCTGGAAGTCGAGAGGTGTTGGGATATCGTGCATCGTCACAATGTCCTGGAGGTCCAGCGCGAAATCCAGCGAGGGATGAAGGACAAACTGGGTCCCACGGCGTATCAGCATCCCCATGCTGACTAGAACCGACCCGTTGATGGATTCGGGTCGCAGGTTGGAGGCCAGCTCTTCCCGGCCAGCGCACCCCCATTTCTCTGCCAGGGGGGTGATAAGAGGAGCCACGAGGACGGGTCCCACTGGTCTGCTCCCAAAGTCCTTAAGGGCCCTCAGGAAGAAATAGCCAGGGTTACAGCGTCGCCTCTGGCTCATGCAGTAAAGTACGAAGAGGTCTGGGAGGGTTACCTTACCCTGGCTTTCCTTCCTCCCGTGGACAGTCCCAGCCAGCAGCTTGTGGCAAATGCGGAGGGCTGGGGGGAGTGCTGACCCCTTCATCAGCGTGGGCAGCGTGGGTGACCTGGTGAGTTTCTCCCACATTTCGGCGGCGGTGAGGTTGGTGGGACGGCTGCAGATGGCCTCCCGATACTCCCGAGTTAGCACATCCTCAGACTGGACGAACCCAATGCTCACATTGAATTCATCGAGGGTGGTAGTCCGGTACGTCCCACCCATGAAGTAGTTTACCATCTTGGTTGGTAGCAGGCCCGGGACCATGGAGGGAGCCTCGGTGTAGGAGATGGAGGCCAGGAACTCCAGTACTGCCTGAGGGTACACATGGGTAGGGGGAGACTGCAGCAGGAAGCCCCACCCAATGCTATCTATGTGGGCCTGGACATCGTCCTCCCACTCGAACTCGGCGAGGATGCTGAAATCTAGTCTGAGCATGGGGTGCCACGTATAACCCCGAATGTGTTCGAGGCGGGCTTGGTGCTGTGGCGAGACCTGAGTAGGATCCTGGGGAGCTGGCGTCGAGGAACTGCTAGTGCCGGTAGTGCCTCTTCTTTTCCTGGATTGACTTCTACCGAACATTTTGGCCAGAAAGTGCTATGAAGTAAGAGATCTGAGAGTTGGAGGTTGTGGAGGCAAGGGAAGTTGTGAGGAACCCTCCAAGGTGTGCCCCTATATATAGGGAAAAGACTGGATTCGGGACCGCCGTCTGGGAAGTCGAGACGGCGGTCTCGATTTTGTGCAGGTCGAGACGGCCGTCTGGGATCTCGAGACGGCGGTCTCGACTTTGGGTCTAAGCGAGACGGCCGTCTCGCCAAGCGGGATGGCGGTCTTGTTTTTGCCTAAGTCGAGACGGTGGTCTTGAATTTCTGGGAACTGAGACGGCCGTCTGGAAATTCCTGTAATGCCTACTTTAGTTAATTTTTTAGAAGGATTTTACTGACATGTCTTGTAGCGTCGGACGCCCTCTGATCTGTGTTCTTGTGTTTGGTTGTACCATGCCGGACTTTTTGTGACCGAAGGATAATTGGTTTTCCCCTTTTTTCCTTTTCTTTTTCTTTTGTAGAGCACTCTTTGCCATGTAGTGTCCCTCTTTCTTCACTCTAGGGATTTCAATCCTCTTGTTGACTATATGCCTCCATATTCCCAAATTAATTATTAGAATTTTGGTGTGAGGGTCAAGAGAAAAGAAGTAAAGAGGTAAATTCAATGGCTTGTGTTTTAGAATGTTAATTTTTATTTAGAAAAAGGTTTTTGTAAGCATGGCTGGCTAGGGTTGGGCTTAGGTGTTTAGGTTTTGTCTAAGCAAACGTTTTTCCCTCTTTTTTTGTACTTGCGCCTTAGTTTTATTTCCATTGCTTTTTATGGCTAGTTGATTTCCCTAGATCGCCCTTCGGGTTTTCGAACTAGGATATTGTGTTTTGGCCCTAACTTTTGTCTAGGTTCCTTCTCTTTGTTTTTTTTTGGGGGAATCCTAGCGGACCTTATTTTGTAACCCTAACTTTTGCCTAGGCTACCCTTTATTTTTGTTCGAGTGTCCTACCGGGTTGACCCTATCTTTTGCGTAGCCCCTTTAGTGGGTTTCCTACCGGGTATTTTGCCCTTTCTGTTTTTGGCCTTTGGCTTCTATGGGCTTTCTTTTTTTGTGTATTTATTTTTTCCACAATATTGGCGAAGCATGACTTTTTTATGGTGAGGTAAAGTCTTTTTTTATGCTTCTAATCAACTAGCTTGATTTGATTGTAAAGGCAATGGCGAATTTTGGTTATTTGGACGCGCTTTTTATTCTTCTTTTTTTCTTTACTTAGACACGGTTATTGTGAGGTCTAGTCAGAAATAGCAAGAAGAGAAACAGATAATAAGAAGTATTCTTTATTAATTAATAGGGGAATATGTGCCCTAAAATGCCCGGGGGTTGGGCTAGCCCCGGGGGGATAATCTCTAACAATCATGGGGTTTACATCCCTTAAATGAAGAAAAAGATCTCCTAATGACTAGGGTAGCTCTTGACGCTTGCACCCCTCCACTTTGGAAAACTTGCTTGAGTGTGCAGAGGGGAGACTTCCCTTTTCTTCTTTCCGCTCGGCCCTTAGTAGGGTCATATCCTAGGCCATGCTTGTAAGGATTGTCTTTGAATTCTGGAGGTTCCCTCATGCCTTGGGAATCTGCCCCCAGTCCTTGGCCAGGATGGTAACCGTGCTTCAACATCATGCGAGCTACCTTCGTGTTTTTGGGAAGTCGCTCTATGCTGGCAATTTCGAGCGCTGGAAAAGATGTTTCAAGGGCCTCTTCAGCTGCATCCACCTAAGGTTGGGTGGACGATCTACTGATCAAGATATCATCTTCTGCTTGGACCGTGACCAATTTGTCACCCACTATGAACTTGACTTTTTGGTGGAGTGTCGAAGGTACTGCCTTAGCGTCATGAATCCAAGGCCTGCCGAGGAGGCAACTATATGCTGGAGTAATATCCATTACGTGGAAATCGACATTGAAGATAGTGGGTCCGACTTGAATTGGCAAATTAACTTCTCCCACTACTTCTCGCTTTGATCCGTCGAAGGCTCGAACGATAGTGCTGCTTGGTCGCAGACGGGTTCCTTGTATAGTCAACTTGTCCAGTGTGCACTTGGGAATCACGTTCAAGGATGACCCGTTATCCACAAGAACTTTGGCGATGAGGTATTCCTTGCACTTGATTGAGATGTGCAAGGGCTTGTTATGGTTTGATCCCTCGAGGGGGAGTTCTTCCTCTGTGAAGGTGAGGTGATGGCTTGTCATGATGTGACCGACGATCCTCTTAACCTTTTCTTGGGATATGGTATGAGGTACATGCGCTTCGCTCAAGACCTTCAGCAAGGCGTTTCTGTGCGGTTCCGAGCTCATCATTAAAGATAATAATATTATCTTTGCAGGTGTGCGATTGAGCTGGTCTATAATGGAATACTCGCTTTGTCTTATGAACTGGAGTAATTCCTCTGTCTCCTCCTTGGATTCCTTATTTTCTTTTTCTTCTTCGGTCTTTTTATTTTTTTCCTTTATTTCTGAGGACATCTTCTTGTGAGTCCTTGGGGGAGTAGTCTCTTCCACTTCTAGTCATGTCCTCGATGCCGGCTATGTTCGTGATATCTTCTTTTATTGGTGAAGATTGTCCATATCTCCACGGTACAGCTTTATTTGATTCGTAGGGGAAAGAACGTGGCATAAATAGTTACACTGGTGTCCTTGCCCCCTCTTCCTTATTCTTGAGGACCAACGGTCGAGGCTTATTTTCCTCTTGTGGCGAGTCGACCGTTGGGGAAAGCTTTATTAGGAGTGGCTTTCTCTCCATTCTTCTGATTTGGAAGACGTGTCAGTTAATCCTTCCTTTTTATTATCTTATTTATTAAGAATGAAGGAGGGGAAATTAATTATGCAGATGAATGATATGCATGCAAGTAGACAATTGTTGGATAAAGAAAAAATTTTATCTTTTGGAAGGTGTACATTCCCCTACTCCATACTAGGAAGCAACTTTTGACAAAAGCGGAAAAGCCTAAAGAAACCCACAGGCGGGTCTTGATCTCTATGTAATTCCCTTTCGGCTTCCCGGACGTGGTGAGCAAGTGCTTCGCTTTGCTTCTGAACTGCTTGGCTCATATCTTCACTATACTTTTGAGCCTCTTTGATCTTCACCTCTTGATGGACGACCAAGGCTTGCAGTTCATCGAGTTTTTCAAGGGCTCGATCCTTTTCTTGTAGTACTTGGCTGTACTGAGTTAGCCCGTCTCTTTCTTTACAGCGTAGCTCAGTAAGACTTCTGTTGAGTCTCTGATTGGCCTCCCGCTCTTGGCGTATTTCTAACCGAGTCTTGGTGATTTCTCGCGACAATTCCTTGATCGTCTGAGCCTGTTTTGCTGATTCGGCCTTAAGGTGTGCTGATCTGGCGGTTATTTCTTGAAGTTGGCTATCCGAGCTAGTTCTGGCAGTTTTGGATGCTCGGATAGCTTGCTCATTAGAGTCAGCACACTGGTCCTTGAGGCGCTCTATTTCATTATCCTTTTTCTTGCATTGCCTTTGCAGACCGTCTATGGTGAGGATAGATTCTTGCTCTCTCTCTTCAAGGGCCCTCGTCTGGGCTCCCATGATTTCTATCCTCTGGGTCAAGGCGTCGACTTGAGCTAGCAACTCTTCACTGTTGGTGCTTGTAATGAGTGGGGTGGATGGTTGAGACATCCCTCTTCTTTTTCTCCATACCTCATAGTCACCGGAGACAGCCACTCGAGTTTTTCCTAGCTCTCTATCTCCCATATAGACTGGTCTCTCCCATGCTTTTCTCACGGCTAGTGAGTTGGCGATTGTGCATGGGTCTTTGAAGAAACACAGCCCTCTGAGTTCCCCTCGAGAAATTGTAGTTTGGGTCCTCATGAGCTGCCTCATAGCTACTCTAGGTGAGTAGGCTATGCAACCCCTGAGTCCTATCAAGGGTACATTCGGATAGTTTCCACATCTGATGAGAATTGGGCTGGGTCGGAACCAAGGGCAGACCCAGGATAAATTGTTGGCGTCCTTTTGTTCCAACTCGTCCCTCCATTCTGAAGTTAAGCGCCGTTGGAGAGGGATTTTGGAGAAGCTTCTCAAAGGATCGGGGAACATCCCCATGTGACTAGAGGCGTAAAGGTGTGTAATGCCCCACACGAAGAGCAGTGAAGAGCAGCAACGAAGTGTTTTTCCTTGCTTCTGGCGGCAGAATTCCACCGAGAGCAAGGTGTCGGCAAGAATTGCAGGCAAGGGACTCTTCAAGTTCACGTCCCAGGCGAAGAAGGCATCCATGACGGCTTGATCCACTGTGTCGAGGTGGAAGGGAAACAAGATTGTCCCAAATATGATTAAGGCCAGGGTTTTGTTAAAAGCGACCCATTCTGTCTTTTCAGCCAAATCGGACAGATGGTCTTCTAACATCGAGAATTTCCAACCCTGGATGTTCCCTTTTCCTATCAGGGTAGTCTGTCGGAAAGGCAGTTGAATGATGGCAGCTATTTGTGCTGCAGGAGTATATGCCCCGCGGCGGATATGGACCCCGCTTATTTGGGCCATTTCAACATAATTTCATACTCCTCTAAGGTTGGCACCATATCAAACTACAAAAATTCGAAGAATCGCAGACTGGAGTTCCAAAAATGAATTAATACCCTGAGGAACACTTGATCGACATAGATCTTTAGCAGGTCGAGAATCCGTCCATAGGATTTCTCAAAGTCGGCGCGAACCTCTGGTGGCATTACCGCGCAAAACCGTTCCAGCTTCTCAGTATGGTATCGGGGAATATCCACCTTCTTCAATTGTCTACTAGTCCCCTCCATTTTCTAAAACCAAAATGCATGTTTTATGAAAATGATGCTTATTGGATGAATGTGAGTGTTTATTTTCTGTTTATCATGTTTTGTATGATATTTGCGTATTTTTTTGAAAAATAAACTACCTATATGAGTGTAATATTTTTGAACAAGGTCCCATTTATTGTTTTAAAATCGGGAAAAGAAGAAAATTGGATTTTTATTTTTATTTTATTTTATAGCCTTTTATCTCTTCTGTCGGAACCGCGTGGCTACTTAGCTTACAAAGAACCTGAAACCAGGCTAGATAAAAGGCAGACTCTCCCAGATAAAAATATGGCTTTATGCGAAAAATACTTAGCGTCCCTTATCTCTTTTGTCGAAACTGCGTGGCTACTTAGCTTACAAAGAACCTGAAACCAGGCTAGCTAAAAGGCAGACTGTCCGAGATAAGGGCGTTTATTGCAAAAATTCTTTTGAGGTTTTTTTGTTGTTGTTTGGTTATGCTATGCAACAGACAAATGCAGCAAACAAGTGTACACACAATTCAATCATGCACGAACAGGCGAGAAGTCGTTTTAATCATGAGGTAGGGTTTTCCTGCAGAAAAGTCCATTGGCGAAGGTAGGTTCTAACTGTTCTCACCAAGGCTAAGGCCCCCAAGGTGCCCCCATTATAGGGTCCCCACTCTCCAGCCTTCCGACCATGCTTAGCACTAAGGCCATAGTCAGTCTTTGTGCCAAAAGAGGAAGGTTATCACCTTGAGTGGTGGTTTTCGATCACACTAGTGGGCACAAGGCCATCACTACAGCGAACCGTACCTGCCACCCACTCCCTATGGATTTCTCACTTGCACCCGGGTATAGAGGGAACTGTTGTGTGCAAGGGTTTGTGTACAGTTTGTATTTCAAACAATTGCGTAAGTATAAACAGACAACAGTTATTAAAGCCAAGCAATAAAAACATGTTATAATACAAGGCAGGGTAAAAGCGTAATTTTTTTGGTTTATTTACTTTCAAGCTGGCCCATCACTAAATGGGATCAACTCTTTAGGCTTCCCCAGTGGAGTCGCCATCTGTTGCCGCTGTCAAAACGAGGCGGTCGGAGCGACGCGATGGTTTCAACTTTCCTTTTTTCGCGTTTTTATTGGTGTTTACAACGCCTTCAGGTTGTCTGATAACCGGGCTGAACCTAGGGGCGAGGTTTTCGAAAGAGTGCTCTTGGATTGTCCGATAACCGGGCTAATCCAAGAGCTAGTTTTGAAGGGTTCTCTGGAGTCGCCACCGATGTTTTTACTGGAAACATCGGAAAAGGAATTTAAAAGGCGTTGGTTTTCGAAAAACCAACTTTGGTCATTAGAACCAGAGTTGGGTAAGGGAGTTAGTTACGTGTAAGTGAAGTGTTAGTTCCCTTACGACGCCCCTTTCGGGTTCCCTATGATAGGCCAACTATTCTGAGTAAATAAACCGGAAAATACGCTTGTACCCTTTTATTCGCGGAATTTAAAGATTATGACTACATGGCCCTATTTCTATTGCATTATTAAAATAAAGCGGTAAAAGAGAGGGAGAGAGAGTGTAGAAACCTCCGCGGCACGCTTTCTATTAATTCTTTAAAAAGGGTGCTTTTTGGCGGCCCTCCACTCGTTACAATGTCGAAAACGCTCAAAAACGCTCTAGAAAACACTCAGAAACTCTGAAAATGCTTTGGAGGGGTTCTAGAGAGAGAATCTAGTGATGTGACTAGAGAGAGAGTGAAAAAACTGTGTGGAATGAGGGCAATGGAGCCCCTATTTATAGGGATTCGCGCCTGTCAGGTCGAGATGGGCCGTCTCGTCTGACAAGGTCGAGATGGTCGTCTCGCCAATCGGGACGACCGTCTCGCCTTGCAGGAATGGCGAGACGGCCGTCTCGTCAAATGAGACGGCGGTCTCGCCATTCGCAGGTGGCGAGACGGCCGTCTCGCCAATCGAGACGACGGTCTCGCTACTTGTGCAAGGTGAGACGGCGGTCTCGAATCCGAGACGGCGGTCTCGACCCTCAAAGGCGAAAAATCCTTATTTTTGTGCCAGGAAACCCTCCTATCCTAGTATGGGGCCTAATAGTCTCTCCTAGTGGCTTCTTAGGCTTCTTCCCTCTTCGAAAAGGAGGTCTTCTGGTCTTTATTATGAGGCCGGGCAAGATTTGGGGTCTACAGGGCTTTTTCTCTCTTTGATTTATTTTACACAATATTGGCGAAACACGGTTGGTTTTATTTATGATGAGGTAAAACCTTATTCTGTGTTTCTAATAAATCATCTCGATTATTATGGCGATGGCGCGTTTTGATTATTTGGACGCACTTTTCTTCTTCTTCTTTTTTCGTTTGCTTAAACATGGTTATTATGAGGTCTAGACATGAAATAGCAAGAAAAGAAGCGAATGGTAAGAAATGTATTCTTTATTAATTAGTAAAGGAATATGTGCCCAAAAGATGCCCGGGGGTAGGGCTAGCCCCGGGGGATAATCTCTAACAATCACTGGGTTTACATCCCTTAAGAAAGGAAAAAGAACTCCTAATAACTAGGGTTGCTCGTGATGCTTGTATCCCTCTGTTTCCGAAAATCTGCTTGAGTGTGTGGAGGGGAGACTTCCCTTTTCTCTTTTCAATTCGACCCTTTGCGGGGTCATATCCTAGACCATACTTTAGAGGGTTATCTTTGAATTCTGGGGGTTCCCTCATCCCTTGGGAGCCTACCCCCAGTCCTTGGCCAGGATGGTAACCATGCTTCATCATCATGCGGGCTACCTTCGTATTACTGGGAAGTCTCTCTACATTGGCAATTTCAAGCACTTGAAAAGATGTTTCAAGGGCCTCTTCAGCCGCATGCACATAAGGTTGGGTAGACGGTCCACTGATCAGGATATCATCTTCTGCTTGGACCATGACCAGTTTGTCATCCACTATAAACTTGACTTTCTGGTGGAGCGTTGAAGGTACTGCCTTAGCATCATGAATCCAAGGTTTGCCAAGGAGACAACTATACGCTGGAGTAATGTCCATTACGTGAAAATCAATGTTGAAGATAGTGGGTCCGACTTGGATTGGCAGGTTAATTTCCCCCACTACTTCTTGTTTTGATCCGTCGAAGGCTCGAACGATAGTGCTACTTTGGTGCAAGTGGGTTCCTTGAATAGTCAACTTGTCAAGCGTGCACTTGGGCATCATGTTCAAGGATGACCCGTTATCCACAAGAACTTTGGCGATGAGGTACTCCTTGCATTTTAATGGAAATATGCAAGGGCTTGTTGTGGCTCGAACCCTCTAGGGGAAGTTCTTCATCTGTGAAGGTGAGGTGATCGCTAGCCGTAATGTGACCGATGATCCTCTCAACTTTTTCCTGGGATATAGTATGAGAGACTTGCGCTTCGCTCAGAACCTTCATTAGGGCGTTTCTATGCGGGTGTATGTTTGAGCTGGTCGATAATGGAATACTCGCTTTGTCTTATGAACTAGAGTAATTCATCGGTCTCCTCCTTGGATTCTTTATTTTCTCTTTCTTCGGTCTGTTTATTTTTTCCTTTATTCTTGGGGGCGTCTTCTTGTAACTCCTTAGGGGAGTATATCCTTCCGCTTCTGGTCATGCCCCTGATACCGGCTATGTTGGAGATGTCCTCCTTTATTGGTAAAGATTCCCCATATCTCCACGATACAACTTTATTTGATTCATAGGGGAAAGGACGAGGCATAAATAATCGCGTAGGAGTCATTGCCCTCTCTTCTTTATTGACCTTAAGAACCAACGACCGAGACTTATTATCCTCTTGTGATGAATCGATCGTTGGGGAGAGCTTGATTATGAGTGGCTTTCTCTCCATCCTTCTGATTGGAAGACGTATGAATTAATCCTTCCTTTTTATTATCTTATTTATTAAAAGTGAAGGAGGGGAAATCAAATATGCAAATGGATGTAATGCATGCAAGTAGACAATAAAGAAATTTTATTATTTTGTAGAAAGTGTTACTCCATGCTACGAAGCACTTTTTGAGCGAAACAGAAAAGCATAAAGTAACCCATAGGCGGGTCCTGATCTCTATGTAATTCTCTTTCGGCTTCCCGGACATGACGAGCGAGTGCTTCGGTCTATTTTTGGACCGTCTAGCTCATATCTTCGCTGTACTTTTGAGACTCTTTGATCTTCGCGCTCCAGATGGATGACCAAGGCTTGTAACTCATCGAGTTTCGCAAGGGCTCAGTCTCTTTCTCGTAGCACCTAGCCATACTAAGCTAATCCATCTCTTTCTTTGCAGCGCAACTCAGCAAGGCTTCTGTTAAGCCTCTGGGTAGCCTCCTGCTCTTGGCGTATTTCAGACAAAGTCCTTGCGAGGTCTTGTAGCAACTCCTTGATTGTGTGAGCCTGTTTTGCGCATTCGGCCTCAAGGCTTGTTGATTTGGCGGTCATTTCTTGAAGTTGGTTATCCGAGCTGATTCTGGCAGTTTTGGATGCTTGGATAACTTGCTCACTGGAATCATCACACTGATCCTTGAGGTGCTCTATCTCGTGATCCTTCTTCTTGCATTGCCTCTGTAGACCGTCTATTGTGAGGATAGATTCTTGCTCTCTTTTCTCCATGGCCCTCATATGGGCTCCCATGATTTCTATCCTCCAGGTCAAGGCATCGACTTGGGTTTGAAGCTCTCCACTATTTGAAAGCGCAACAGGTGGGGCGGATGGTTGTGACATCCCTCTATTTCTCCTCCACTCCTCATAGTCATTGGAGACAGCTACTCGAGCTTTTTCTAGCTCTCTATCTCTATCTCCGAAGAAACACAGTCCTCCGAGCTCTTCTCGTGATATCGTGGTTTGGGTTCTCATGAGTTGTCTCAGAGCCACTTTTGGAGAATAGGCTATGCAACCCCTAAGTCCTATTAACAGTATGCTTGGATAATCCCCACATCTGATGAGGATCGGGCCAGGTCAGAATCAAGGACATACCCAAGATAAACGGTTGGCATCCTATTGTTCCAACTCGACCTTCCACTCCATGGTCAGGCATCGGTGGAGAGGGATTTTGGAGAAGCTTCTCAAAGGGTCGGGGAACATCTCCATGTGACTAGAGGCATAGAAATGTGTGATACCCCACACAAATAGCAGTGAAGAGCAGCATCTGAGTGTTCTTCCTTGCTTCTAGTTACAGAATTCCACCGAAAGCACGGTGTCGGCAAGAAGTGCAGGCAAGGGACTCTTCGAGTTCACGTCCCAGGCGAAGAAGGCGTCCATGACGGCTTAATCTACTATGTCGAGGTGGAAGGGGAACAATATCTTCCCAAATACGATTAAAGCCAGGGTTTTGTTAAAAGCAGACCATTCTGCCCTTTCAGCCAACGAGGAAAGATGGTCTTCTAACATTGAGACTTTCCAACCCTGGACATTCCCTTTTGCTATCAGGGTAGTCTGCCGAGATGACAATCGGATTATGGCAGCGACTTGTGCTGCAGGAGTATATGCCTTATGGCGAATGTGGACCCCGGCTGACTTGGGCCATTTTAACATAATCTCATACTCCTCCAAAGTGGGCACCATATCGAACTGCGGGAATTCGAAGCAGTGCAGACTAGAGTTCCAAAATTGAACTAGAATCCTGATGAAAATAGGATCGACACAGATCTTCTGCAGGTCGAGAATCCGTCCGTAGGATTTTTCGAAGTCAGAGCGGACCTCTGGTGGCATCAATGCGCAGAGCCGTTCTAACTTCTCGGCATGGTATCGGGGAATATCTACTTTCTTCAATTGTCTACTAGCCCCCTCCATTTTCTAAAAACCAAAATGCATGCTATGAATATGATGCTTACTGTAGGCATGCATGCAAGTGTTTATTTTTCCTAAACATTATCATGTTTTATTTCTACATGGTGTATGACAGTGTTTGGTTTTTGTATTTATTTTCAAATATAAACTACCTATATGGATGTTTTATGAATTTGATGTTTGTAAACAAGATCCCATTTTTATTGAATTTTATTTTACTCGGTTTTTATTTGGTTTGGTTTTTATTTATTTTATAGCCTTTTATCTCTTTTGTCGGACTGCGTGACTACTTAGCTTACAAAGAACTTGAAACCAGACTAGCTAAAAGGCAGATTGTCCGAGATAAAATGGTTTATTGTGAAAGAATAATTTTAACATCCCTTATCTCTTCTATCGGACTGCGTGGCTACTTAGCTTACAAAGAACCTGAAACCAGGCTAGCTAAAAGGTAGACTGTCTGAGATAAGGGTGTTTATTGCGAAAATATTTGTGGTTTTTTCTATTTTTTATCTATTGTTTGGTTATGCTATGCAATCAAATGCAACAAACAAATGCACACACAATTCACTCATCCGCGAACAAGTAGGATGGCATTTTAATTACGAGGTAGGGGTATCCTGTAGAAGAGTGCATATTCAGGGTAGTTTTAATTTTCCTCACTAAGGTCAGGCCCCCAAGGTGCCCCCATTATAGGGTCCCCACTCTCCAGCCTTTCGACCATGCATGGCACTAAGGCTGTAGTCAGTCTTTGTGCCAAAAGAGGAAGGTTATCACGTTGAGTGGTGGTTTCCGATCATACTAGTGGGCTCATGGCCCTCACTACGGCAAATCGTACCTACCACTCACTCCCTATGGATTTCTCACTTGCCCCCCGATATAGAGGGAATTGTTGTGTGCAAAGGTTTGTGTACAGTTTGTATTTCAAACAATTGCATAAAATAAACAAACAACAGTTATTAAAACCAAACAAGTAAAACATATTACAAAACAAAGTAGGGTAAAAGCGAAATTTTTAAGTTCGTTTATTAAACTGGCCCATCACTAAATGGGATCAACTCTCTAGGCTTCCCCAGTGGAGTCGCCATCTGTCGCCATCGTCAAAAGAGACGGTCGGAGAGACACGATGGTTTCCTACTTCGACTCGCGTTTTAAAGTGATGTTACAACACCTTTAGGTTGTCCAATAACCGGGCTGGACCTAAGGGCGAAGTTTTTGAAAATGGGTTTTGGAGTCGCCACCAATGTTTTATCCAGAAACATTGGAAAAGGAGAAAAAAGAAAGCGTTGGTTTTGAAAAACCAACTTTGACCATTATAACTAGAGTTGGGTAAGGGAGTTAGCTACGTGTAGGGAAGGTATTAGCTTTCCTACGACGCCCCTTTCGGGTTTCCTATGATGGGCCATTTATTTCATAAATGAACTTTTAAAATGATGCTTTTACCCTTTATTTATTTGCGGAATTTAAGGTATCGACTACATAGCCCTAACAACTAATGCACAGATAAATATAAATAAAAAGCGGTAAAAGAGAGGGAGAAAGTGTGGAAACCTTCGAAGCACGCTTTCGTAATTAAAATTCTTGAAGTAGGATGCTTTTTGGCAATCCTTCACTCTACAATGTTGGTCGCTCTTCCTCGCAACGCTACAGAATACCCTCTAAGAATGCTAAGAAACTCCGAAAATGCTTCGGAGGAACCTAGGAGATGAATTAGAAGAAATTGTAGAAGGGAAAATTGAAGAACTCTGTGAAAAGGAGGGGAGTGTGCCCTCCTTTTATAGGGATTTGCGCCTGTCAAGTCGAGACGGTCGTCTCGCCTGGCAAGGTCGATACGGTCGTCTCGCCAAATGGGATGGTCGTCTCGCCTTTGATAAATGGCGAGAAGGTCGTCTCACTAAATGAGATGGCGATCTCGCCATTGGCAAGTGGCGAGACGACCATCACGCCAAACGAGACGGTGGTCTCGCCATTGGCGAGTGGGGAGATGACCATCTCGCCAAACGAGATGGCGGTCTCGCCCTTTGCCGATGGCGAGATGGTAGTCTCGGCCTTCCAGGTGGAATTCCTTATTTTTTCTGTACAAAAAACCTTCCTACTCTAATATGGGGCCTATTAGTCTATCCTAGGGACCTTTTAGGCCTTGCCCATCTTCGAATTGGAGGTCTTCTATTCTTTATTTTGAGGTCGGACAAGATTTGGGGTCTACACAGCCTATATTCATTATATTTCAAAACACAATTTTAGGATCACAATGTAGGCAAAATAAACAATTCAGACCATACTAAGATATTAATCAATCAAAATACTAATTTTAAATTTTAATTTCTAATTCACTCTCACCCTAAAATTTAACTAAATGTATCAGACTCAAAACAGGGGTGCAAATTGTATTTAATATCACATTAATTCAAATAATTATACTATAATAAATCAAATAAAAGTGTAAAAAGTATATAATCCACTAACCTATTGTTGACCTCCCAATAAGCGCGTCCTATAGTAACAATGGAGAATGGAGACTGGAATACAAACTTGGCGACACACAAATATGCTTCAATGGAGTTGGAATGGAGACTGGAATGTGAACTTGGTGACACACAAATATACCCAACTTAGTAGTGAGAGCAAGAGAATGAGAGAGATTGATGACACATAGGGAAATGGAGAGAACGCAGAGCAAGTGGGAGAGCACAAACTGAGCGAGAAGGAGAGAACGTACCTTTAGTTTAATGGAAGACGCAGAGAGCGAGAAGGAGAGCGGCAAAAAACGCAGAAATAGAGAGCGCGAGGTTGAAGAAAGGGGGTCTAGGGTTTTTAAAAATATGACTTTAAATAGCGGTTGACCAAATAACTGCTATCTAAACTACACTTATTATAGTGGTTCCACGAAGTAATCGCTATCTAAAGTTATGATAGTAGTTCCACGTGTCAACCGCTCTTTAAAGGTATGACATTCGATAACGGTTATCACACAACCGCTATTATAAATTACTTTAGAAAGCGGTTCTTTTTGAACCTCTATTAAAACATACTTTAGAGGGCATTTTACTTCTAACCGCTATCTAATATGTATTTTTAAAAGTCATTTTTGTTAATCGCTATCTAAAGTTCCGTCACGACAACCACTTTCTGTTGTAGTGAACTTTACCTATAATAAATGTCACTTTATTTCTTCTATATGGATTAGTTGGTGGTAAGAGTTGACAATGAAATCAAACCATGATGATTTTCAATTATAATTATTGAACAAGCATATCCTCCCATAGTCACCCAACCACTTAACATATTATGTGCAAGAAAGTCATTTATTGTCCATATTAAAGTTGTTCTAATCATAAAATTTTGCTTCAATATGTCCACGAACCAGATTCCCCAAACACTTTCAATTCATCTATCAGTGGCCTCAAATAAACATCAATATTCTTCTTTGGACTCGATGGACCAAGAATTATGATGGCCAAATAACATAAACTATCTTTGCATAAATATATGGAATAATAATAGAAGAATAAGCTTTACCAATTATGTTATATGAATGTTGTAGCCTTGGAACAAACAGAAAGTACCACATCCTTATAAGTGGAACTAATTTCTCCTTACCTCATTTGCTAACATGTTTATATCTTTGTCTATTACAAATTGAATATATTTATAGCATTTCAGTCTCCTTAAAATACAACATACATCCACTTAGGCAACAATCAATTTTCATATACCTTAGTCCCAATTTTGAAATCAAATTATTTTCTTGATAAATATTTATAGGATAATTGTTTTCAAATGGCATCAAATCTCCCTTTAAATTGTATCAAAACATTGAAATAACTCATAGTTTGTTTTCAAACTTATTGCCCTCAATGACAATAACAAAGTGGAATATTCATCACATCCATTCCATAAAAGAGATTTTGTAATCATCAACATGTCACTGAATCATTGTGCTTTTGGGTTTTGATGTTTTATGATTTTACCTTAAGTGCATGACTCATTTGTCTCAAGATGTGTAGCATTATCTGATCCAGCATCACCCATGACCAATTACCCCATTGAACATTATTATTACAATAAGATTCAATAGGAAATGTGGGAATTGTAGGAATTAAAGTGGATGGATAGTAAAATAGATTCTAGTCGGAGTATCATTGAAGAATTTATTCTTGGAATTCATGAATATTGCTAGTTTGCTTTGGATCATGATACTAATAATATTGGATACAGAAAGACCATATGTCTTTGTAAAGTTTGTAAGTGTAGGAATTATGAAATAATAAAATATCTTAATACCTAATTTAAATAAAAGATAATAAAGTAATATTCACAACATTCGTCTTTACTTTAATATCTATTTATTTGAATTTGATATTTTTTTCTTTTATTTTGCTTATAATTTTTCCTCCTTTTTTATTTGTACTTCTTGTCATCTTTTTTCTTGTATGAGATCACATCTTCATTCAACTTCATTTTCTTCATCAAAGTATTTCTTCCTTTATCAACTTCATCTCCTTTGTTTCTTTCAAACTTCTTCATGGTAATACCGCTGACTCTTTGATGGACGTTTGAAACGGTTTCTTCATCTACATCTTTATTTTCCTCTTTAACATCAAGTTCCATCAAGAAATCTTCTTTATGATTTTTCTTTGACTTTTCTTTTATATCTTCGTTTGTAATCATCTTTTCTTTCATCAAATCTAAAGTAAAACTTTTTTCTTTCATGTGAACTTTGAATATTTCCAAGTTATTTGTATCTTTAATCACACAAAGTTTGTGTTCAAAAGACACCTTATAACTTTTCTCCAGTAATTGAGCAACACTTAACAAATTTTGATTAATATCAGGAATATATAAAACATAAAAAAATAATTTGATACCCGAATGACTTTTAACTGTAATTGTTCATGTACCTTTCATGTCCATTTGTTCTCTATTACCGATTCTCACTTTAGAAATATGTGATTCTTTAAACTCTTTGAAAAATTCTCGATCATCAGTCATGTGGTTTGTACAACCACTGTCTATAAGCTAACCTGTGGATTTGTTGTTTGTAGAGCATGTTGATGCAAGGAGAAGCTCTCCTTCTACTCCATTCTCTATAACTTGAACAACTTCCTCTGGTTGTGATTTGCATATCTTTTCTATATGCCCCAATTGACCACATTTTTTATATTTCACATCAGGCCTCCATCAACACTTATTGGGTGTGTGATTATTTTTCTTGCAATAAGGACAAACATAAAAGACTTCTGATTTTGTACCTTTGGAGAGAACCTCCATCGTGATATAGTAAAGAACCTTCACCAGTAGCATGATCTCCTCTCATCAATCTCCATTGTTTTTTCGCTTGTAAAGCATGTAGCACTTCTGCCAAAGCAATATTAGACAAATCCTTTGTATTTGCCAATGAAGCAATAGATGTTTCATATCTCTCTGGCACAGTTACCAGAATTTTTTCAACTATTCTGGAATCAGAAAATTCTTTGTTTGAGTATTCATTAATTGTTTGAGACTCTTGCATCTTTTGTATCTCAAATCCCCTTATCAAGTTTAGAACTTTCATACCTCGAATTTTCTCATCCCCTTCATATTGATCTTTCAACCCAAATTTCTTTGGGTGACTTTAGCGTCATGATTCTGGTGAGGATCATTTGTGAAACACCAGCAAATAGACATGATTTAGCTTTTGTCTTCCTCTTTTTTCTTTCTTTGTAAAATTTCATTTCAGCTATGGTGGTATTTTCAGGTAGTGGATCAACAATATAATCTTCTTCTACAACTTCCCATACATTCAATCCTTCAAGATAGGATTGCATTCTTACAACCCATAAGTCATAACTTTCGCCATAAAAAACTGGAATAACGGCATGTGAAAAAAAATTTCTCCTTCCATTGTATCAAACCAAAGCTTTGATACCGATTTGTTGAGAATTTTTAGGGTGTTGTATGTGTATTTCTGATATATCATGTGGGTATATTTTTTATTCATGTACTCTATGTATATATAGAGTAAAAATATTACAAAATATCAATAATATCTCAATCATAACTGCCTAAATCAAAATAATAACATAATATCTTTTTACCTTCTCTCTTAAAAGATAATAAAATCTCTTAACACCTAATTTAAATAAAAGATAATAAAGTAATATTCCCAACACAAACTACAACAAAATAAAACTTGTCAGAAAAATGATATATAACATAACATATATGAAACATTGTTTAATCTCATAAGAGTGAAAAAAAAAACAAATAAAACTATACGTATATATCACAATTAGAACATTTGTTTCTAGTATCCCAACTCAATTCTTTTTGGTCCAAGGTTTGGCCTCTTAATAAAGAAAAATTAGAACATCTCTCCCGCTTAAGTGAATGATTTTCTTAACTTAAGCAATGGAAAAACTGATTGTAGATCACTTAAGAGGACAATTTGCTTAACTTAAGCGATGGACAAGTGGATTGTTTAAGGTCACTTAAGCTAAACAACATAGACATGTTAATCACTTATGTAGACCTCAAATCTTGCCCCGCCTTAAAATAAAGAGCAAAAGACTTCCGTTCGAAGATGGGCAAGGCCTTAATGGTCCCTAAGATTAATCAATAGGCTCCATCTCGAATAGGAAGGTTTTTTGTACACAAAATAAAAAATTTCACCCAAAGGGTCGAGACAGTCGTCTCGTTTGGTGAGATCGTCATCTCGCCACTTGTCAAAGGAAAGACCGCCATCTCGTTTGGCAAGACCGCCATCTCGCCATTTTCTAAAGCCGAGACGGCGATCCCGAAAGTCGAGACAGTCGTCCCAACCTTGTCAGGCGAGATGGTCGTCCCGACCTGACAGGTGCAAATTTCTATAAAAGGGGGGACCTTCTCCTCGTTTTCAACAACATCTACAACTTCTCCAACTAAATATACCTCAAAATACTCTTTTAGGACCCCTCTGAAGCATTTCCAGAGTCTTAGAGTTCTTAGAAAGCACTTTATTAGTTACTATCTCTGTGCATTAGTTATTAAGGGTCATGTAGTCAATAATTTAAATTTTGCAATGAATAAATAAGAATAAAAGCATAGTTTTAATGTTCTTATTTCTTTAAAAAAACAGTTCATCATAGGGAACCCGGAAGGGGCATCATAGGGAAGTTAATACCTTCCCCACACGTAACTAACTCCCTTACCTAACTCTGGTTGTAATGACCAAAGTTGGTTTTTATTAAAAACCATCGCCTTCTTTTCCTTTTCCAAAATTTTTGGTAAAAATATTGGTGGCGACTCCAGAACCCATTTATGAAAACTTCGCCTTTAGGTCCAACCCGGTTATCAGACAACCTAAAGGCATTGAACCACTTCTTAAAAAAAAATACAAGTCATCAAAACCATCGCGTCGCTCTGACCACCTCTTTTGACGGCGACTGAGCTGTTAAGTTCAAGAACTCCCTTCCTTTGAATTGGATGTCTATCATGTTGGGCCTGTTGGTCTGTAAAGGCTAGTGCATCAATAATTCTGGTGGCATGATCAATTTCTACATCCAACATGGATCCTCCTGCTGCAACCTCTAATAGCATCTTTGCATCATGTCGCAAGCTATCACCGCCGTCTCGAAAGAGAAGGTCGGTCGGAGCGACGCGATGGTTTTTTCGACCCTTTTGATTTTCGCGTTTTTCATGGGTAGTTACAACGCCTTTAGGTTGTCCGATAACCGGGCTAACCTAGGGCCGAGGTTTTCGAAAGGTGTCCTTGGGTTGTCCGATAACCGGGCTAACCCAAGGACTTATTTATTTTGGGTTCTATGGAGTCGCCACCGATGTTTTTACCGAAAACATCGGAAAAGGTTTTTAAAAGGCGTTGGTTTTCAAAAACCAACTTTGGTCATTAGAACCAGAGTTGGGTAAGGGAGTTAGTTACGTGGTAAAGGAAGTATTAGTTCCTTTACTACGCCCCTTTCGGGTTCCCTATGATAGGCCATCTTTTATTGTTAATAAATAAACCGGAAAATATACTTTTGCCCTTTTTATTATGCGGAATTTAAAGTGATGACTACATGGCCCTAATTTATTGCATAATTTTAAATTAAAAAGTAGAGAGGGAGAATTTGAACCTCCGAAGCAAGCTTTCTTTGTTATTTCTCTTTAAAAAGAGGGTGCTTTTTGGCAGCCCTTCACTCTACAAGACGTCGAAAACTCTTCTAGACGCCGAAAAAACGCTCTCAAATACACTCAGAAACTCCGAAAATGCGTCGGAGGGATTCTAGAGAGAAGTTTTAGAGA
Source organism: Sphenostylis stenocarpa (assembly GCA_963425845.1). Lineage (NCBI taxonomy): Eukaryota > Viridiplantae > Streptophyta > Magnoliopsida > Fabales > Fabaceae > Sphenostylis > Sphenostylis stenocarpa. The sequence goes on along the minus strand of OY731400.1, from coordinate 54,497,416 downwards.
GAAGGGAGAGCTAGAAGCTTGTGGTGTGTGGAAATGAGGGGGGGAGAGCCCCTATTTATAGGTTTTCACGTCTGGCAGTGGCGAGACCACCGGTCTCGTCTGACAGGGTTGAGACCGCCGTCTCGTCCAACGAGACCGCCGTCTCGACCTGGCAAACGTGGCGAGACCGCCGTTTGGGGGAACGAGACCGCCGTCTCGCCCTTTGCAAGTGACGAGACCGCCGTCTCATCAAGCGAGACGGCGGTCTCGCCACTTGCATGAGGCGAGACGGCGGTCTGGGAAATCCAGACGGCGTTCTCGTCTCAACAAGGCGAGAAAACTTATTTTTGGCACAGAAACTCCCTCCTATCCTGGTATGGGGCCTAATAGTCTCTCCTAGTGGCTTGTTAGGCTTCATCCATCTTCAAATAGGAGGTCTTCTGGTCTTTATTTGGAGGCCGAGCAAGATTTGGGGTCTACAGCTGCCCCCCCTTTACCTGACTAGTCAACTGTTGGTCTGTTGTGCCAGACAGATTTACAGGAAGGTAAAGGAGTTGACCCTCTTGCCCGGTTGCCCTTCAGATGTTCCGTCTATGCGGCGGGTGATCTTCTGGGGAAAATTGTGTATTCGTGCACTTCCGGGATACTCCTTCTGATGGTAGTTGATCCCTTCGGTGAACACGTGGTAAAACCTCAGGATACTCCTTCTGACGGTAGTTGATCCTTCGGTTGATGGGTATGAACCCCCCATCAGGCTGGTAGTTGCAGTCCGTTGTGTGGGACTGGATGGGTATGAACCCCCCCATCAAGCTGGTACGGTCCGTTGTGTGGGACCGGATGGGTATGATCCCCCCATCAGGGTGGTAGTGCGACTTACTGATCCGGCTCAAGCACAGATCAGGCGCAACGCGTGTGCACGTTGATAGGTATAAACCCCCTATCAGGCTGGTACAGTCCATTGCGTAGGACTGGTGGTAGTGGCGGCTTACTGTTCAGGTGGCCCATGCGCCCGTCTCTCTGGGGAGTGTTTTCTGTGTTTGGTTGATTGTTCTTGGACCTCTTTGAATGGTCATCCAGGTCGTACCGGGGATTTCGTGTTTCATCCAGCTTTGTTGGTTGCTGGGGATTTTTGTTTTTGACTTTTGGTGGCGACTATTCGACTCTTGCTGGCTGGTCGGATTGAGTCTTGTTTTCTGTTCAACTTTGATTTGGTAGTTGAAATTTTATTAGTTTGGATCCTGCCTTTTTCTTGCGGTTTTATCTCTCTTTTTTTTCTCGCGATTTAGGATTTTGGCTTTTTCCTTGAGCGTATGTCTTTTTACTCGTGGCTTTTTGTTACGCTGACTTTTGGAAAGGATGGCAAAAGGTCGACAAAGTCGTACCGGGATACCCCTTTTTTGTTCTTTATGAAATGCAAGCATGAGGTTGACCTTCCTACATGAATGCCTTTTATTTGTCTACTATATTTTTGTTTGTTTTACTTTCGACAAAGTCATTTTTGTGCGACCATTCGTGTGTGGATGTTGTTGATGCAATTTTATTTGAGGACATCTAGAAAGTGACCGGTACTTTCCTTTCTTTTCGTTCTCTCGTGACTATTCTTTTTTTGTACTCTTGTTTTAACCCTGTCTTTTGCCTAGACCGCCCTTTGCAGGTTTTTGATCTAGCAGGTTTTGATTCTTCGTTTGAGATATTTTGATGGGTTTTTTCCCTTTTACGAAAGCCTTATCTTTTGCCTAGACCGCCCTTTGCGGGTTTTCGATCTAGCAGGCTACCCTGTACTTTTTACTTGGGGACGACCCTGGTTGGTGATGTTCGTCTTTTATTTTTATGCTTTCTCGAATTGCTTGTTTTATGCATGCTCATATTTCGTTAATACAGAGGCATTTACACAAGTAGGTAAAGAGAGGAAAAGACAATTTTATTGATATAAACAGATGGTTTATTTTTACATGGGGGGTTTACAAAGGAATTTGTAAGCATGTCTGGTCAATGTTGGCTAAACTGTATGAGGGTGCCGCAATCATGTCTGTGGTCTCTGTTTCCCCATTTTTCCTGGTCTCTTCGGTTGAGATGCTCGAATCCAGAGTGAAGACTATGCAAAGTCTGCTTGCTATTGTGGAGGTATTACCTTAGTCGCCTTTGCGGTTTTCGGCTAAGATAATCATTGCTCTGTTTTCTCTTTTTCTTCTATTTTTTTTTTTTTTTGAAACCTCTAGTTTTTGCCTAGGACGTGTCCTACTGAGGAATGTAGACCCTATCTTTTGCCCAGGACGCTCTTTGCGAGTTTTCATCCTGACGGGTCATGAGCAATGTCTTTAGGCGTAGTATTTTTTAACTGCATCTCGAATTGACGGGGTATCGGAGCTCTTCTCCGTCCATGTTGGTGAGGATAAGGGCTCCTCCTGAGAAGGCTCGTTTGACCACAAAGGGCCCTTCGTAGTTTGCTGTCCATTTCCCGATTTTGTCTTTCTGTGTTGGAAGCAGCTTCTTTATCACTAGATCTTCTTCTTGGAAAGTGCGAGGGTTGACCTTCTTGTCGTAGACTTTCTTGATCTTCCTTTGATAAACTTGCCCCCGACATATGGCGTCCAACAATTTTTCTTCGATTAGGTTCAACTGATCATACCGGTTTTGGACCCATTCAGCTTCTGTCAATTTTGCTTCCATGATAACTCATAGGGAGGGTATTTCGACCTCTACTGGTAGTACGGCCTCCATTCCGTATACGAGGGAGAACGGGTAGCCCTCGTGGAGGTTCGTACCGATGTTCTGCAGAGTCGGTAAGGCGAAAGGGAGCATTTCATGCCAATCTTTGTAGGTGACCACCATTTTCTGGATAATTTTCTTGATATTTTTATTGACTGCCTCTATTGCACCGTTCATCTTTGGTCGGTACGGAGAGGAATTGTGGTGTTATATTTTGAAGTCCTGGCATAATTCCTCCATCATTTTATTGTTGAGATTGGTCCCATTATCAGTAATGAGCCTATGAGGGATGCCGTACCGACATATAATATTTTTCTTGATGAAGGTTGTCACAACTTTCCAAGTTACATGTGCATATGATGCCGCCTCAACCCACTTGGTGAAGTAGTCAATTGCTACCAATATGAAGCGATGGCCGTTGGACGCTTTGGGTTCAATGGGTCCTATGACATCCATGCCCCACATAGAGAATGGCCATGGTGTAGCCAGGTTACTGAGAGGTGCGGGCGGCACGTGAATGTTATCGGCGTATACATGGCACTTGTGACATTTCTTGGCATATTGGTGACAATCAGCTTCCATCGTGGACCAATAGTACCCTGCCCTAAGAATTTTCTTTGCCATGACATGCCCGGGTGTGTGGGTTCCAAAAGTCCCCTTGTGGATTTCTTTTACCAAGGTTTGGGCTTCCTCTTGGTCCACACACCTTAGGAGGGTGGAATCGGGGCTCTTTTTGTAGAGGGTTCCTTCAATCAACGTGAACCCTACGGCCCTTTTGCGAATGGTTCGCTTATCATTGTCACTGATTCCTTCGGGATATTCGCCCTTCTTGAGGTACTGCTTGATGTCATAGTACCAGGGGCTTTGATCGCGCTCGCCGTCTATTGCCATGCAGAAAGCTTGCTTGTCATGCAACTTAACTTGAATAATTGGCATCTCATGTTCTTGATCTAGGGCGAACATGGATGATAGGGTGGCGAGGGCGTCGGCAATTTGATTATCCTCCCTAGGGATGTACTGGAAGGTGACACTTTCCATTCTTGAAACTAAGTCTTGGATGTGTTCCAGATATGGGATTAGTTTGGCGTTTTGGGTTTCCCATTCACCTTTAAGTTGGTAGATGACGAGGGATGAATCACCGAATATTTTGAGCTTAGTAACTCCATGATCTAGAGCCGCTTGGATCCCTAGTGCACATGCTTCGTATTCGGCCATGTTGTTGGTGCAATCGAAATTAAGCCTGGCCATTACAGGAATGTGTTTCTTTTCGGGGGATATCAAAACAGCTCCTACCCCGTGTCCAAGCATGTTTGAAGCCCCATCGAAGAACATGGTCCACATCTCTTCTTTGGTCTCTTCGTGTTCGATGTGCATGATATGCTCATCGGGAAAGTCATCCTGTAAAGATTGGTATTCGTCTGTGGATCCATGGGCTAAATAATCCGCTAGGGGACTTCCTTTAATAGCTTTCTGGGTGACATGAATGATGTCAAATTCTGAGAGGAGGACCTGCCACCTAGCTATTCTTCCTGTCAAAATGGGCTTCTCGAAGAGGTATTTGATTGGATCCATTTTGGAGACCAACCATGTTGTGTGTCGAGCCATATACTGTCTGAGACGTTGAGTGACCCACACTAATGCGCAACAGGTTTTTTCGAATGGTGTATAGCGGGTTTCATAATCTAAGAACTTTTTACTGAGGTAGTAAATGGCCCGTTCCTTTTTTCCGGTTTCATCATGCTGGCCGAGCACACATCCCATTGACTCTTCGAGGATTGATAGATACAGGATCAGAGGTCTCCCTTCAATGGGTGGTACCAATACTGGTGGATTGGTTAAACAAGTTTTGATTTTATCGAACGCTTGTTGGCATTCTTCGTTCCACACCGTTGGCTGGTTTTTGCGCAACAGCTTAAAGATGGGTATACATTTATCTGTTAACTGAGTGATGAAACGGGCAATGTAATTAATTCGGCCTAGGAAACCTCTGACCTCCTTTTCCGTGCTTGGTGGGGGCATTTCCAAAATTGCCTTGGTTTTGTCGGGGTCCACCTCAATTCCTCTTTCGCTGACAATGAACCCTAGGAGTTTTCCTGATCGTACTCCGAAAGTGCATTTTGCCGGGTTTAGCTTAAGTTGATACTTCCGAAGTCGATCAAAAAGTTTTCGCAGATATCGAATGTGGTCCATTTCATCTCTGGACTTGGCAATCATGTCGTCCACATACACTTCTATTTCCTTGTGAATCATGTCATGGAATAATGTGACCATAGCCCTTTGATATGTTGCCCCCGCATTTTTTAGCCCAAACGACATTACCCGATAGCATAAAGTGCCCCATGGTGTAATGAAGGAGGTTTTCTCTCTATCCTCAACAGCCAGTTGGATTTGGTTGTACTCAGCATACCCGTCCATGAAGGAATACAACGTGTTGGTAGCGGTATGGTCTACCAGTGTGTCTATGTGTGGTAGGGGAAAGTCGTCCTTTGGACTCGCTCGATTGAGGTCCCTATAATCCACGCAGACCCTGACCTTCCCGGTCTTTTTGATGATGGGTACTATATTGGCCAGCCATTCTAGGTATTTGGACACTACGAGAAAGTTGGCATCCAACTGCCTTTGCACCTCCTCTTTTATCATTAAGGACCAGTCCGGTTTGATCCTCCTGAGTTTTTGTTTCACAGGCCGAAACCCCTCTTTTAGTGGCAATTTGTGTTCCACTATGCTCGTGTCGAGCCCAGGCATGTCATGATATGACCAAGCAAATACATCCATATATTCTTTCAGAAGCTGTATCAATCCCTCTTTCATGCTACTTTCCATTTGGGTGTCGATGTTCACCTTTTTCTCCTCATCCTCTTTTCCCAAATTAACAATTTCTATTTCTTCCTGATGTGGTTGTATGATGCGTGTTTCCTTTTCCAGCATTCTTTGCATATCCGGAGAAATGGTCTCCTGCTCACTGTCGGATCCGACCCATTCACTTTCCATTTCCGGGGTCCACGGAGATTCATCAATCACAGACATGATGCGTTTTAGGTTCTGTTTTAGTCATAGATTTTATTATTCAATTTATTTTTGAAAGAATAATAAACAGAAGAGGGAAAATAATGAATATGATGAAATGCCTCGTGTATTAATGAAAATGAGATGTATGTACAAGCCCTTTTAATCAAAATTCCTGAGGCCACGGGCGGGGACCGCAGGAGATACAAAGGAAAGCTTAAAAATAGACACCCTAAGGGTTGATCCTCTTAGTCCTCCCTTTTTGCTACTCTGGCTTCGATAGAGGTTTGGCGTCGACATCGGAAGCAGAGGCGTCGAAAGTTATCCACCCGGCGTCGATTAATTCTTGAACCCGATACTTAAGAGTCAAGCAATTTTCTATAGAATGCCCGGGTGAACCCGAATGGTAAGCGCATTTCTCGTTTGGCTTATACCATTTGGGGTAAGGAGGCTCCAACTGTTTCTTGGGAGGGACGCAGGTCAGGAGCTTAGCTTCCAGCAGCTGAGGTAGCAGCAGTCCGTAGGAAGTGGAGATTGGAGTGAACTTCCTTTCTTTCTTGCGGGGCTGCCTGGGCATTTGTGTGGGAGAAGAAGGAGTGGCAAAATTGATTGCATTCACAGATTCGTCTTTCTTCTTGCCAGCAGGCTTCCTGAATGAGACGCCAGCTTGGGAAGGCTGTGTTATCTTCCCGTTCCTCAGCCCCTGCTCTACTCTTTCCCCCACAGTGACTATGTTTGAAAAAAGATTGGAGGTACTGGCTATCGTCTTATCGTAGTACGCTCCGGTCAGTGAGTCGATGAACATAGCCACTGTCTCCTTGTCCGTCAAAGGAGGCTCTATATGGGCTGCCATTTCCCTCCACCTTTGGGCGTACGCTTTGAAGGGCTCGTCGTTCCTCTTGCTCAGAGTCCTGAGGTCTGACCTATCAGGAGTCAGATCAATGTTGTATTGGTAACGACGGAGAAAAGCGTCAGCCAGCTGTTTCAAGTTCTGGATCTGCCCTCTCTCTATCTGCATGTACCAGTTGAGAGTTGTGTCCGCCAGACTCTCTTGGAAGCAGTGGATCAGGAGTTTTTCGTTTTCAACATGGGCAGCCATCTTACGACAATACATCGTAAGATGGTTCTTTGGGAAGGTCATCCCGGCGTACTTGGGGAAGTCCGGGATCTTGAATTTGGGAGGGAAGCGGATGTTCTTTACGAGGCACATGTCCGCCACCTCTTTGACGTCGAAGTTGTGCCCCTCGACTGCCTTAAGCCTCTCCTCCAAGGCAGAGAGTTGTTGTTTGGACACTTCTGGAGTAAGGATGCGTGCAGTCTTAGCATCCTTCTCGTCATAGAAGTATTCTTCTTCGTCCTCTTCATGGGGAGGGACATGTTCAGCTTGGCCTTCGCCCTTGCTCTGACCTTGGCGCACGACCTCCATCAATTGGGCCACCTGCTCGCGGAGGGTATTGACCTCCACAGTGAGCTTTCGGTTTTGCTCTTCTAAGTTTTCCATCGCTCTTGCCTTTTGTGCTCGAGTGCGGACGTGGAGAGGACCAGCCACTTTCTAGAATGCCCGGAAGAAATTTATTAATGCATGTTGAGTGTTTGAACTACAATGAATATGCTTATGCATGAGATATTCTGTTTGAATGATGCTGCATGTGCTCTGGCTTTTTTATTTTCTCTCTTGGTTTTTCTTTACTCATGGTATGATGTAATATGAATGTTTTGACTTTGTCAAAAGTTTATTTATTTTTTGTTATTTTGGTATTTTGATGTTTATTTGTTTATTTTATAGCCTTTTATCTCTTCTGTCGGAACTGCGTGGCTACTTAGCTTGCAAAGAACCTGAAACCAGGCTAGCTAAAAGGCAGACTGTCCGAGATAAAATATGGCTTTATGTGAAAGAATATTTTAGTGTCCCTTATCTCTTCTGTCGGAACTGCGTGACTACTTAGCTTACAAAGAACCTGAAACCAGGCTAGCTAAAAGGCAGACTGTCCGAGATAAGGGTGTTTATTTGTGAAAAATATATTTTGGTTTTTGTTGTTTTTTTGTTGTTTGTTTATGCCATGCAACAGACAAATGCAACAAACATATGCATTCACAATTCGATCATCCCCGAACAGGCGAGATTTCATTTTTATCACGAGGTAGGGTTTTCCTGCAGAAAAGTGCATTGGCAAGGGTTGGTTCTAACTGTTCTCACCAGGCTAAGGCCCCCAAGGTGCCCCCATTATAGGGTCCCCACTCTCCAGCCGTCCGACCATGCTTAGCACTAAGGCCATAGTCAGTCTTGTTGCCAAAAGAGGAAGGTTATCACCTTGAGTGGTGGTTTCCGATCACACTGGTGGGCTCAAGGCCCTCACTACAGCGAACCGTACCTGCCACCCACTCCCTATGGTTATCTCACTTGCCCCCGGGTATAGGGGGAACTTTTGTGTGCAAGGGATTGTGTGCAGTTTATATTTCAAGCAATTGCGTAAGTATAAACAAACAACAATTATTTAAAGCCAAGCAATAAAACATGTTATAATACAAGTTAAGGGCAAAAGTATTATTTTCTTGGTTTATTTATTATTTAAGTCGGCCCATCACTAAATGGGATCAACACTCGAGGCTTCCCCAGTGGAGTCGCCATCTGTCGCCGCCGTCTCGAAAGAGAAGGTCGGTCGGAGTGACGCGATGGTTTTTTCGACCCTTTTGATTTTCGTGTTTTTCATGGGTAGTTACAACGCCTTTAGGTTGTCCGATAACCGGGCTAACCTAGGGGCGAGGTTTTCAAAAGGTGTCCTTGGGTTGTTCGATAACCGGGCTAACCCAAGGACTTATTTATTTTGGGTTCTATGGAGTCGCCACCGATGTTTTTACCGAAAACATCGGAAAAGGTTTTTAAAAGGCGTTGGTTTTCAAAAACCAACTTTGGTCATTAGAACCAGAGTTGGGTAAGGGAGTTAGTTACGTTGTAAAGGAAGTATTAGTTCCTTTACTACGCCCCTTTCGGGTTCCCTATGATAGGTCAGCTTTTATTGTTAATAAATAAACCGGAAAATATACTTTTGCCCTTTTTATTATGCGGAATTTAAAGTGATGACTACATGGCCCTAATCTATTGCATTATTTTAAATTAAAAAGTAGAGAGGGAGAATTTGAACCTCCGAAGCAAGCTTTCTTTGTTATTTCTCTTTAAAAAGAGGGTGCTTTTTGGCAGCCCTTCACTCTACAAGACGTCGGAAACTTTTCTAGACGCCGAAAAAACGCTCTCAAATACACTTAGAAACTCCAAAAATGCGTCGGAGGGATTCTAGAGAGAAGTTTTAGAGAGAAGGGAGAGCTAGAAGCTTGTGGTGTGTGGAAATGAGGGGGGGAGAGCCCCTATTTATAGGTTTTCGCGCCTGGCAGTGGCGAGACCGCCGGTCTCGTCTGACAGGGTCGAGACCGCCGTCTCGTCCAACGAGACCGCCGTCTCGACCTGGCAAACGCGGCGAGACCGCCGTCTGGGGGAACGAGACCGCCGTCTCGCCCTTCGTAAGTGACGAGACCGCCGTCTCGTCAAGCGAGACGGCGGTCTGGGAAATCTAGACGGCGTTCTCGTCTCAACAAGGCGAGAAAACTTATTTTTGGCACATAAACTCCCTCCTATCCTGGTATGGGGCCTAATAGTCTCTCCTAGTGGCTTGTTAGGCTTCATCCATCTTCAAATAGGAGGTCTTCTGGTCTTTATTTGGAGGCCGGGCAAGATTTGGGGTCTACACAAGCCAATATAGAAAATATTCAATTGAGAAACGTCATCAAATCCATGATTTGGGCAACTTCTCAACAGTGATTTAAATTTCTCTCATGCTTCACAAAATTGTTCATCTGCTCCTTGTATGAAAGAAGTGATGTCGGATTTTGCTTTGATGTAGCGAGATGGTGGGAAAAATCTGTTCAGAAACTTCTCTTCTACACTACTCCAATTAGTCAAAATCTGATTAGGATGTGCTTTCAGCCACTCCTTTGCCCTACTTTCCAAAGAAAAAGGAAATAATCTCAAATATGCAGATTCAAGATTTGCTGCTCTAAATCCCATGGTACTAATCAACTCATAAAAAGTAGACAAATGAATATAAGGGTCTTCATGATCCAATCCAGTGAATTGATGAGCACTAATCAAGCTTAAGAAAGCTGGATTCATCTGCAATGTTTGATCGTCCGGTATGGCAATGCTGGAAAAGTGTCTTGGACCTTGCTACATAGCACAATTTCTAAGAGTTCTTCTAGGTGGATTTGCATTTGGGTTTTGATTTGGATTTATATTGGGATCTGGATTCGGATTCAGATTTTCTCCTTCTTTCGCCATATCTTTTATAATTGGGTCTGGTAAATCAAGTGTGAAAGAAGAATTAGGAGATTCTCTTATGGCTTGTTCTTGAGTTTCCCTTCTTCTTCTACCCCGGTTCCTCCGAGCTGTTTTTCAATCTCTAGATTAAATTCTAACCGCTCTGAAGATACTTGTCCTCTTAAACGTATAAATCAAAAGAGTAACTGAAGCAAAGATTAGCACAAAACAAAAATTAAGCAAAATAAAATTGAAAAATAAAGCAAAAAATAGAAATAAAAATAAAATACTCAATAAGCTAAATAAAGAATTCTCAAAGAACACCGTTCCCCGGCAACGACGCCAGAAATACTTGTTGAATTATTGGCAAGTGTACCAAAATTATCAATCGCAGTATAGTATTTCGATTAAATAAAAGTCAATCCCACGAGGAACAATTTCAATGGAAATTCCCAATTATGCTTACTAAGTATATTAAACAGATTGAGTTTTGCAAATAAGAGTTGAATTGAAATTAAATGACAAAGAACTATAAATTGTTGAGAAAATATCAATTAAAGGCACTTAGGGTTGGTTTATTTCCTTATCCCTCTTTTTTAATGGCTATGTCAATTAGGAACGTCAATTAACCTAATAATGTTGATGTCACCTACTCAAATAATCCATATTGATTCCTCACACATGAAATTCATAAGAAAACCTAATAAATGTTGATTCCTCACACAATTAACAGATTTTCCAGCATTAGGGTTAGGGTGTTAAGCAATTGATACATTCATTCCATTCCTGGCAATTAACGTAACAAATATTCTTACCGTGATCTAGGGTTCAAGATATATTTTCCAATAATACCCCAAACATCAAGAATAAATCATTCCAAAGCACAAAGGATAAGAATAACAACATCAAAACATAGATTAATATCTCAAAATATCACCATGATACAAAAGAGTTCAAAGGAAGTGCACTGAATCCTAAGAGAATGAAGTTAGCCACTTATGTTGGTCATTACAATGCTCTAATTGATGAAGAAGTGAAGAATTGATGAAGATTAGACAAAACCCTAACAATAGTCGTGCATCCTCTTCTCCAAGACTTCTTGCTTTCTCAAAACACATCTTATCTTTTTATAAGAGAACTTGGGTTGGGCCTCGCATCATTCATTCGCTTAAGCGTTCTTCTTTCTTTCAATTTTTCTCTAATTATGCTGACAATTATGCTCCTTACTTTTGTATCAAGGTATTCTCGAATTCATCCTATATTGGGAGAAAAATATATTAGAATTAACATAAGTTAAATTGTTTCATAAACTTTTAAGGCATAATTATATCAACTTTTTACCACTTAACATTGGCACCCAGATTGACAGTGACATTAGGGAGAGGCTAATACACCTTTTGAAAGAGTATGTGGACGTGTTTGCTTGGTCTTATCATGACATACCTGGACTCGACACGAGCATAGTGGAGTACCAGTTACCATTAAAAGAAGGATTTCATCCCATAAAACAGAAGCTCAGAAGAATAAAGTCGGATTGGTCCTTAATGATCAAGGAGGAAGTGCAAATACAGTTAGACGCTAACTTCCTAATCGTATCCAAGTACCCGAATGGTTGGCAAACATAGTGCCCGTCATAAAAAAGAGTGCGAAAATCAGAGTATGTGTGGATTATAGGGACCTAAATCGGGCAAGTCCAAAAGACGATTTCCCCTTACCACACATTGACACGTTAGTGGATCACACCGCTACGAACACACTCTATTCTTTCATGGACGGATATGCGGTGTACAATCAAATTAAGTTGGTTGTCGCAGATAGACAAAATACCACCTTTATCACGCCATGGGGGACATTTTGCTACAGGGTGATTCCTTTTGGACTAAAAAACGTAGGGGCTACTTATCAAAGGGCTATGGTAACATTATTCCACAACATGATCCATAAAGAGATAGAAGTATACGTGGGAGATATGATCACCAAGTCCAGAAAAGAGGTGGACCATATTCAATATCTCAAAAAGATGTTCGATCGACTTCGAAAGTATCAACTTAAACTAAATCCAACAAAGTGTACTTTTGGAGTACGGTCAGGCAAACTTCTGGGGTTCATTGTTAGTCAAAGGGGAATCGAGGTAGATCCCGATAAAACAAAGGCAATCTTGGAAATGCCCCCACCAAGGACAGAAAAAGAGGTCAGAGGATTTTTGGGCCAAATAAATTATATTGCCAAATTCATCGCACAGTTGACAGAAAAATGTATACCCATCTTCAAGCTGTTACGTAAGAATCAACCAACAGTGTGGAATGATGAATGTCAACAAGCATTCGACAAGATCAAGATGTGCTTGACCAACCTACCGATATTGGTGCCACCCATCGAAGGAAAACCTCTGATCCTATATTTATCGGTACTAGAAGAATCCATGGGATGTGTGCTTGGTCAACAAGATGAAACAGGGAAAAAGGAGCGAGCCATATATTATCTCAGCAAAAAGTTCCTAGACTATGAGATCCGCTATACGCCATTTGGAAAAACATGATGTGCATTGGTGTGGGCAACTTAACGTCTCCGACAGTTCATGGCTCGACATACAACATGGTTGGTCTCCAAAATGGACCCGATCAAGTACCTCTTTGAAAAGCCCATCTTGACCGGAACAATAGCTAGGTGGCAAGTACTCCTCTCAGAATTTGATATCATTCATGTCACCCAGAAAGCTATCAAAGGTAGTCCCCTAGCGAACTATCTAGCACACGGACCGACAAACGAGTACCAATCCCTGCAAGACGACTTTCCCGACGAACATATCATGCACATTAAACACGAAGAGACCAAAGAAGATGTATGGACTATGCTTTTCGATGGAGCCTCAAACATGCTTGGGCACGGGATCTGAGCCATCTTGATATCCCCAGAAAAGAAATATATCCCGGTAACGGCTAGGTTAAACTTTGACTGTACAAATAATATGACTGAATACGAAGCTTGTGCATTGGGAATCCAAGCATCTCTAGATCATGGGGTGACCAAACTCAGAGTTTTCGGTGATTCATCCCTTGTTATCTATCAACTAAAGGGTGAATGGGAAACCCAAAATTCCAAATTTGTCCCATATCTAGAGTAAATTCGCGACTTGATTTTGAGGCTAGAAAGCGTCACTTTCGAGTATATCCCTCGGGAAGACAATCAATTCGCAGATGCCCTCGCTACTTTATCATCCATGTTCTCTTTAGATCAAGAGCATGAGATGCCGACTATTCAAATCAAGTTGTATGACAAACAAGCTTTTTGCATGACAGTAAATAGCGAGCAAGACAAAAACCCTTGGTATCACGACATTAAGCGATACCTCACAAAGGGTGAATATCCCGAAGAAATCAGTGATAATGATAAAAGGACCATCCGGAAGAGGGCCACAGGTTTTTCATTGATTGGAGAAACCCTTTATAAAAAGAATTTCGACTCCACTTTGTTAAGGTGTGTGGATCATGAGGAGGCTCAAACTCAAATAAAGGAGATTCATAAAGGAGCTTTCAGGACCCATGTGTCAGGGCATGTCGTGGTAAAGAAGATCTTAAGGGCAGGATATTCTGGTCCACAATGGAAGACAATTGTTGCTAATATGCTAAGTGATGCCGCAAGTGCCAAATCTACGCCGATAATGTTCACATCCCACTCTCACCTCTCAACATCTTGGCCACACCATGGTCATTCTCCATGTGGGGCATGGACGTCATCGGACCCATCGAGCCCAAAGCATCTAATGGTCACCATTTTATATTGGTAGCCATTGACTATTTTACTAAATGGGTAGAGGCGGCATCCTACGCACACATGACTAGGAAAGTGGTAACCACCTTCATCAAGAGGAATATTCTATGTCGGTATAGTATCCCTCATCGACTCATTACTGATAATGGGACCAATCTGAACAACAAGATGATGGAGGAGTTATGTCAAGATTTCAAGATTCAACATCACAATTCCTCTCCATACCGACCCAAAATGAACGGTGTGGTGGAAGCAGCCAACAAAAACATCAAAAAGATCATCCAAAAGATGGTGATAATGTACAAGGATTGGCACGAAATGCTGCCCTTCGTCCTACACGGATACCAAACTTCCGTACGAACCTCCACAAGAGTCACTCCATTTTCCCTAGTATACGACATGGAGGTCGTACTGCCAGGGGAAGTCGAAATACCCTCCCTACGATTTATTATGGAAGCAAAGTTAACGGAAGCATAATGGGTCCAAAATCGATACGATCAGTTGAACCTAATCGAAGAAAAACGATTGGATGCCATATGTCACGGACAAGCCTACCAAAAGAAAATCAAAAGGGCTTACGATAAAAAAGTCGATCCCCACACTTATCACGAGGGGGATCTAGTGATAAAGAAACTTCTTCCAGCCCAGAAGGATAAGATCAGAAAATGGGCGACAAATTATGAGGGACCATCTGTGGTCAAGCGAACCTTCTCAGGAGGAGCTCTTATCCTCACCAATATGGATGGAGAAGAACTTCAACACCCAGTCAATTCAGATGCGGTGAAGAAGTATCACGCTTGAAGGCATTGCTCATGATCCACTAGGATGAAAACCCGCAAAGGGCGTCTTGGGCAAAGATCTCGCTAGGACACATCCTAGGCAAAACTTAGAGGTTTCAAAAAAAAAAAAAAAAGGGGGGGGGGGGGCAATGGTCACCTTAGCCAAAAACCGCAAGGTGATTAAGGTAACATCCTTCCAAAAGCAGGCAACCTCTGCATACTCTTCACTCCGGGCTCAAGCATCTCGACTAAGTCAACTAGGAGAACCAGGGGGCAGATGTCGGAGGTATGATTGTTATAGCTTATACAGTGTAGCCAACCTTGGCCAAATCCCTTCGTAAATCCTTCTGTAAAAGAAACCATTTGTTTATATCAATAAAATTATCTTTTACTTCTTTTCTCTTGACCAAATTATGAAAATGCCTCTGTATTAATGAAACATAAGCATGCATAAAGAACCAAAACAAGAAAGCGTAAGAAAAGGAAAAGGGGCCTGCTAAATCAAGAAAATCGAAAAAAAGATAAGACCAGAGCGAGATTCGTAAAGGAATCTTTCAGCCCCCTGCAACTAGCGGAAGAACAGTCACTTTCTAAACACATTTCATAAAAAGATAGATTGCATTTAGGGCATCCACACAAATAATCGCACAATACGACTCTGTCAAAATCTAAAACAAAAATCTTTGTATATAAATAACAAAGAACGCATTCATATAGGGAGACTAGGCTCCATGTTTGTGATTGAAAAATAGAAAGCATCCCAAAAAGTTCCCTCCAAGAAAACAGGGACAAGACATCACCAAACGGGCAGTTCAAAACAAAATAAAGCTCCCAAACATTAACCATCATTCTCCCATCAAAGAGAGAAGGCAAACAAGCAAAACATTCACCTGCTTAGAGGCGTCACCAAATCAACAAATCCCCAGCAGATTACTGCCTGCGTAAAAGGTGACAAACCAACAAAGTCAGATGACTATTACAAAAGCTCGAAAAAAAAAATCCCCAACATCCAATCAGCTGGACGAAGACCAATGAATCCTCGGCACACCAGAGGGCTTCATCAGAAAAGTAAAAAACAAATTATCAAGCAAAAAACACTCCCCACGGAGACGGCGCATGAGCCAGAGTAGTAAGCCACCACCAAAACTTCGTACAAGAAAGGTCCCAAAGACAAAGACCTGCATACAAGCAAGATCACTGTGCATGAACAAAATCAGTAAGTCGAACCAGTCCTACAAAGTGGACTTCTAAACCAGATGAGGGTTCGTACTCATCAACCAAGGGGTCAGCTACCGCATCAAAGGAGCATCACAAGGCTACAACAACCAAATGGGGGTTCGTACTCGTCAAACCAGATGAGGGGGCGTACTCATCCAGTCCTACAAAGTGGGCTGCAAGTTTTACGACAACCAGACGGGGGTTCATACTCGTCAAACCAGATGGGGGTGCATACTCATCAAACCTTACAAAAGGGGGCTTAAACTGAATTTTACAACCAAAGGGGTCAGCTACCGCATCAAAGGAGCATCCCGGAGGATCACACTTAGTGTCCAGAAGGTCGGCTACCACGACAAGGAAAGCAAATGAAGGACAATCAGGCAAGAGGGTCAACTCCTTCACCCTCCAGTCGATCTTTTTTGCATATTGAGCCAACAGTCGGCTAATCAGGTGAATAGGGGGCAGCTGTAGACCCAAATCTTGCCCGACCTCAAAATAAATAACAAAAGACTTTCGTTCGAAGATGGGCAAGGCCTTAAAGGTCCCTAGGATTTATCAATAGGCTCCATACTAGAATAGGAAGGCTTTTTGTAGACAAAAAATAAAAAATTCCACCAAAAGGGTTGACACTGCCGTCTCGCCGTTGGCTAAGGGCAAGACCGCCGTCTCGCCACCTGCCAAAGGTGAGACCACCATCTCGTTTGGCGAGACCGCCATCTCGCCATTTGCCAAAGGCGAGATGGCGGTCTCAAAAGTCAAGACGGCAGGCCCGACCTAACATATACAACTTCTCCAACTTCTCTAACTAAATATACCTCAAAATACTCTTCTAGGATCCCTCTGAAGCATTTCCAGAGTCTTAGAGTTCTTAGAAAACATTCTAAAGTGCTTCGAGAGAAGAGTGAGCTGCATTATAGAGCGTGGGGTTTGCCAAAAAGTGCCATTTTCAAGAGCATTTTATAAAAAAAGTTTGCTTCGAAGGTTCTTTCATATCCCTTACTCTATTTTATCGCTTTTATTAGTTACTATCTCTGTGCATTATTTATTAAGGGTCATGTAGTCAATAATTTAAATTTTGCAATGAATAAATAAGGGTAAAAGCGTAGTTTTAATGTTCTTATTTCTTTAAAAAAATAATCCATCATAGGAAACCCGAAAGGGGCGTCGTGGGGAAGCTAATACCTTTCCCACACGTAAATAACTCCCTTACCTAACTCTGGTTGTAATGACCAAAGTTGGTTTTTCTTAAAAATCATCGCCTTCTTTTCCTTTTCCAATGTTTTTGGTAAAAATATTGGTGGCGACCCCAGAACCCATTTATGAAAACCTCGCCTTAAGGTTCAGCCTGGTTATCGGACAACCTAAAGGCGTTGAACCATTTCTTTAAAAAAAACGTGAGTCATCAAAACTATCGTATCGCTCCGACCGCCTCTTTTGACGGTGGCGACAACTTAAGCATATCAAATTGGACTATTGGAGTCTTAAACCTCTCCAACAACCACCTACCCTACTTAAGCAGTTTGAATTTGATTGTTGGAGCAATTACTCTATTAATCATACTCAATTCCCAAAAATCTTGATTCAACATGGGTTATTAATCACTTAAGCATATTAAATTGACCCATTGGAGCACTTAATGAAGTTAATGCAACAAAACTCCCAACTACCTTGCTTAAGCATGGCAAATTTACCGCTTAAAGGGACCAACATTGCTTAATAACTTTCAACATTTTAACCTCTATATAAAGTCTACTCCATATCAAAAGTTACCACATCATTTTCATTCTAGCATTTTTTTTACTTCACTTTTGTGCTATTAAACATTGCAAGTAAGTGTTTATTGTTTTATTAATTAAGATTATTTACCGAGTTAATTTCTTCATAACAATCTTTTTTTTCTTTGGATAATTAGTTAAAATATTATGTGGTTGAATGCATTTTTAAACTTGGAGGGAAATCAAAAGGCTTGAATAACTAAAGTTGTTCACTTATGGAGTCTCAGTTAAGTGTGGCTTGCAAGTCACTTAAAGCGAGCAAGACGTAAGCTAACAACTTTGCTTATACTATTTCCCCTAAAGCATGAATACTATTTTTGCTCAAAGTGACAAGTTATGCATGAAGTTTTCTTCTAGTAAAAGTTTTCGCTTAAGTGTGGTTCAGTTGCCTCTTAAAGCGCTTGCAACTTAAGCAACTCTGCCTGGACTTTTAGTTTTGTCGCATAAGTGCAACATTTTGTTTGCTTCAGAGGTGGTCGCTTGGAGCAGCTTACGCCCCCTTTAAGTTATTTTTATTATATATTTATTTATTTATTTTGTAGAGGACAAGAACTCAGGCCACGTTACAAATACTTGAGCGAGTTCATGTGAGAAAACGTAGTCAGGTAACATTGAGCGGGAATTCCTCTAGATATAATGACAATAGAGCTAATTACAAAATGTCACTAGGGGCATATTCTCTCTCAACATCATAAAAAATAATTTGATTCCCTTGCAAAGAGAGGATATATACCTATGAGGAAAGTTGAGCCGCAAGAAGGGGAGTTTGACATTTTTACAAAGAGACTTGACGCCAAAAGATGGTGGAAGTTGACTTAACTAGAGGAAATGGTTAGTGAAAGCATAATGAAAGAATTCTTGTGAGCTTATAGTTTCAAATATTCTAATTCAATTCAAGAAACTATTCTATTTCATATGAATTTGGGATCTATGATTCTTACAAATATTTTATTAGAAGTGTTCAACAAGTTATCCGGATCCATTGCTAAAGATCTCTTGATGAATATTTTTCATTGTCTTACTTCCTTTGATGGTTTTCTTAATGATATAGAATGTGCCCAATATAAATCTTTTCTTCTATTAAAGTCACTTGCCTTTTATTATTTAGGAACGTAACTCTTAATCTTCCATAGAATAACTCTGTAATGTAACTTCTAGGTAGTATTTTAAAATATTTATTAAAATACCATAATACTCCTAATGAAGTGAGAATAAAGGGGATTGATTTTCATAACTCTAAAATAATTTCCATAACTTGAATACATTTATAATCTAATAATAATCATATTAGAAACCTTTACATTAAAATTATTTTATATATTACATGAATCAATATTAGATTAAAATAATCACTACTACAAAATATACTTTCTACATCGTCATTTAACGTCTGTTAAAGCTAAGACGACGTAGAAAGTACTTTCCACGTCGGTTCCCATATGAACTGACGTTGAAAGTCTTTTTTTTTTCACCCAAAAATTCACTTAAATTTGAAAATTATCATTAACAGGATTCGAACTCAGGATTTTAGAATTGAAAACTAATACTCTAACCACTAAACTATTATAATTTTCTGATAATAACTTACAAATAAATTATATTTATATACAAATAAATATATATCCATGTAAATATATATTTATTTGTATATATTTTCTGGAAAGTATTTTTATTTTTTTTTCAGCCAAAAATTTTCTTAAGTTAATGAATTGTCACTGACAAGCATTTGAATCCGAGTATTTTAGAGTTGAAAGTTAATATCCCAACCACTAAACTACTATAATTTTTTGATAATAACTTACAAATAAATTATATTGGTATTTTTCGATTAAGGGTGAAAGTTGGATTGACTCTCGCTTGAGTGAAAATATGTTAAAGCTCACGGAAATTCACTTACTCAAGCCTCGCTTGAGCGAAAATTGGTATTTTTCGCTTGAGAGCGAATGACGCGTTTCCCAAATTTATTTTATATCATTATATAAATAAAATTATAAAGATTATATTATGTCATTAAATTACAAACTCATATAAAGATACTTGCTCACAAATTTAGCATCAAATTTTGAAAACCCACTCGACACACATTTTCACTTTCGAGTGTGCCCTCACATCCAACATATAAATATATAACTATATAAATATATCAAAATATATAAATATATTTGTATTTATATATTTACACGGATATATATTTATTTGTATATAAATATAATTTATTTGTAAGTTATTATCGAGAAAATTCTAGTAGTTTAGTGATTGGAGTATCAGCCTCCAACTCGTAAAGTACTGGGTTCGAATCCTGCCAATGACAATTCTCTTAATAAATTAATAAACTTCTAAAAAATATAATATAAAGAGAGGGGAGACTTCTAGATAAATAAAAGGGGGTAAAGGGGTTGTAAATAAATAAAAATTATTAATTTAAAAAATCATACTTTCAACGTCGGTTCAACAACTGACGTTGAAAACCTTCTAGAACTGACGTTAAAAGCTTTATTTGTAGTAGTGAATCTAACATTCTCCTACTTAGTTTATGTTGACTTGAAAATTTAATATTCAATTTTAAATGCACACTATACATTGAACTTAACAAGTCATTATCATCCATTAACTTAAGTTAGAAGATTAGATCAGTTACAAGTTATCCAATAACAAGATTTCTTCCATACATCACAAGTCACCTAACTCAACTTTAATAAAACTATAATATATCTTTAATCTTCTTCCAAATATACATTTTATTATTTCACTAAATAAAACAATAATGTATACAAACAAAAAGAAACATCTCTAATAAAAAACACAAATATCAAATAATACAAGCATTACAAATATATATATATATATATATATATATATATATATATATATATATATATATATATGTGTGTATATATATACATATACATATATATGTATACATATACATATATATGTATATATATACATATATATGTATATATATACATATATATACATATATATATACATATACAACTATTGAATTTTCTGACACCAGTGCGCATACAAAAGAATAGAAGAACAGTTAAAAAATCCCGAAGTATTTACAACCTTTAAAAACATAGAACAAGAAATTATAAAAGAAGTATGTGCAGAGGTTCCTACCGCCTTTTGGAATAGAAACACTTTTGAAATTGAAATACCCTATGAAGAAGGATTTCTAGAAAAGAATATTCCTACTAAAGCCAAACCAAGTACAACTAAATAAAGAAACTCTAGAATACTATAGAAAAGAAATAAAATCTTTTTTAGATAAAAAACTTATTAGACCAAGCAAATCTCCTTGGAGTTGTGCTACATTTTATGTGCAAAATGCCTCTGAAATAGAAAGAGGAGAACCAAGGATGGTAATAAATTATAAACCTCTAAATAAAGTTTTAAAATGGATTAGGTATCCTCTACCTAATAAAACTGAATTAATAAGCAAATTTTATAAGGCCACTATATTTTCTAAATTTGATATGAAGAGTGGATATTATCAAATTAAATTAAAAGAACAAGATAAATATAAAACTGCTTTTATTGTACCTTTTGGGCAATACGAATGGAATGTAATGCCTATGGGTTTAAAAAATGCGCCTTCAGAATTTCAAAAATAATGAATGATATACTAAACCCTTACTCAAAATTTGCTATTGTTTACATTGACGATGTATTAATATTCTTCGAATCAATAGAACAACATAAAAAACATTTAAGAATATTTAAAAATATTATAAAAACCAATGGAATGGTAATATCACAAAAGAAAATAAAATTAGCCCAAACACATATTAGATTTTTAGGGCATGAAATAAATCAAGGGACTATAACCCCTATTAAAAGAAGTATTGAATTTGCAGAAAAATTTCCTAATGAAATAAAAGATAAATTGCAATTACAAAGATTTTTAGGATGTTTAAACTATGTATCAGAATTTATACCTAATATTTGAATATTATGTAAACCTCTTTTTAATAGACTAAGAAAAAATCCTAAACTTTGGACCCCAGAAATGACTAAAATAGTAATAGAAGTCAAAAAATTAGTCAAGACTCTACAATGTCTAGGAATACCCAATCTAGAAGCAAAAATAATTATAGAAACGAGATGCCTCTCGATATGGGATACTGAAGGAATATTAAAACAACATTTACCTAATACTCCTGAACAAATAGTAAGATACCACTCAGGAATATGGAATGAAGCCCAAAGAAATTATAGCACTATTAAAAAGGAAGTTTTAAGCATAGTTTTAAATATACAAAAATTTCAACATGATTTAATAAATAAATTTTTTTATTAAGAATTGATTGTAAATCTACAAAAGAAGTTTTAGAAAAAGATGTAAAAAATATAGTTTCAAAACAAATATTTGCAAGATGGAAAAGTTTATTATCTTGTTTTGAATTTGACATAGAATTTATGAAAGGAAAAGAAAATTCAATACCAGATTTTCTAACTGAGAGAATTTTTGCAGGGCCACACCCATGGCAACCCCCTCTAAAAAACCAAATACCCCTGAAAAGAATAAAACCAAAAATCTTAATTCATCTACATTATCTCTAGATGACTTTGCCCCCTCATATTCGAAAACAATAACTACTCGAAAACTTCCTACTTCCATAACCACTCTTCCCAACATATTTACCCCATTAACCCCACAAAAAGCTCAGAATACTTCCCCTGAAAAAACCCTGAAAAAGGAATTTCATATAAAAGAAGGATGCCAGAAGATAATCACTCTAGAAGAAGATTGGAATACAAAAGATGTCTATGGAATACTTAAAAGGCTAGCTCCACCAGGATGGAGTTGGATCCCTAGATCAGAAAATCTAAAGAAGACCAAAAAATTCTACCAATTCATTTTAATAGATATCGGCTCTGCTGAAATAACTCTCATCCCTAATGGTAGAGATCCCTCTATTATTAGTTACTCAAAATTAAGAATTGTTAAAATAATTTCCTACCCAGAATGGAATCAACATCCATTCACTGATAAGAGCTTTTCGAGGCCCTTTGATCCCCCATCTTATAATTACTTTGATTATCAAGAAGCCTGGAACAAAATATTCTTTGACACAAACCCTAGGCATTCCTGGTATATTTGTTTTAAAAAGGAAATACCCAACTCATTACCCAACTGGTTTATTGACTGGTTTCATCAAATAGGTCCTGTTCAGGCCATAATCCCCGAAAAAATCATGAAAATATATCAGAAATACAAAAACCTTACTCCTGAATACCCTCCATACCTTCGAATCATAAAATTCTGTTCAACCATGGGAATAAGCCGGCTTTTGGCCCACATTCCTGAAGTCCATCAACATAAAGACGAAACCTACCCAAAAACCCTCTGCTTAAAAACCAAAGTTTTTTGGTGGAAGAAATTTGAAGTCTAGTATGTAGAAGAAAAATTCGAAAATTGGAAGAAAATGGGCCTTATTAGCCAAAAAAGCCCAATACCAAAAGAAATGCCCTCAATAAAAGATAAAGGAAAATCCATTATAGATTTATCACAACTCCCCTCATCGAAAATTGAAAAGGCCCAATTAAAACAAAAAATGCTCGAAGCATTATCCTCTTTGGGCTCCGATGAAGAAGAAGAAGAAGACGAAGCTATCATTAATCTCCAAGATGCACAAGATCCATATGAAGACGAAGAAGAAAATGTTGATTTTGATCAGTTCTAGCAATTAATTCATCCAACTAAAGAAGAGCTACAAAGAAGAATTCATAACATTATGCAGAAATTAGAATAAGATCCTCAAGAAATATCCCTCTAAGAAAAAGCATCTTAGTAAGAAGTTGGGCTTATCTGGCCCATCGCCCAACAGATGCTATAGTTACCCTTTCTGAAGAAGAGTAAATGGATTCCCTACGCAAAGAAAATGGGGGCCCACAAAGTTGAAAGCAAAGTCATTTATGTTATTTTGTTTTTAGCGTCGGCCGCCGAAAGTAAAAGCGTGCCAGTTGTAATTTTGTTTTGTTTTTAGCATAGGTGTCCCTTGTAATGATGTCTTTTGTCGGCCACTTGTTACTAGTGTGCCAGTTGTATTATTGAATAGGAGAATCTTAAGGTCTATAAAAGAGTCAGTTGCTGAAGTAGAATTTATAGCTCTCCTCGAGCCTTAAACTCTATCTTCCTCAGCCAACTCCTTCATAGCCTAAGTTCCCAGCTTTCCCTTCTCTCCTCGAATAATCTTGAATAGTGTAAGCATAAATTTCATAATAATAATAATATCTTCTTCTTTCTACACTTCTTCACACTTCTTCTCTTCTGCTTTTATATGCGCACTGGTGTCAGAAATGGTATCAGAGCCAAAGAAAACAATTTTGCGCTGATAATATCTGTTTGTTTGAAATAAGTATGCACTGTGGTTGCAGTTTAGGCCGATCCTCCACATCAGAAAAATTGCTTGTTTGATTAAAAGTATATCGGCTGGAAAACTGGGTATTTAAGTCTTACCGATTGGGTTGCTTGATGTGTAATAGGCCAATCCATATCACATGTGTCAGGTTCAAATCCTGATAATTTATTGTGAGTTAACAAAGTCACGTACTTTGTTTATATAACTGAATATAAATCAGGAACCGTAGAAGTATCTTTTGCCCCAATCCGAAGAATAAATTCACAAAGAGGAGCATCTAGTAAAAATACTTTTGTAACAGCTAGAAGATCAATCGATCAATCTAGTCTAATACATCATAGAAGTCTAAAATTAAAAGGCATAAAAGACGACCCCACGATACCAATGCCCGAATACGAATATGAAAATGAAGAAACACATAATTCTCCATCTGCTTCCGAAATACAGCAAGATGATAGTATAATAAATGTAATAACCAAATTCGAAATAAATATAGATCTATTAAGACAAGAATTTTTAGATAAAAATAATAAAGAAAAAAGAGAATGGTTCTTTAAAACTTTTACTCAAAATGAATTAAAGGAATACCAGTGAAGAATATTATAAGCATTTAAATTTAATTCAAGAAAATATACCATATTTTAAATGGTTTGAAGAATATTGTTTAGAAAATCTACAAATTAATGTACTACGAGAATGCTATAAAAATATGGAAAACAAAAAATAAAGAAGTTATTAGTAAAATTCCTCCTTTAGAAGAAGTAAGATTTCCTAACATTGAAAATAAAGAAGTAATTGCATCACGCTTTAAAATGATAGGAGAAAAAAGAAATAGCAATGATACCCCTAATATAAACGATATTCAAAATTTACATAATCAATTAAATTTTACAAATCAGATATTACACCAAATAACTCAAAAAACTATTGAAGAAGAAAGTTCACCAAGCAATAAAAATCCACTAGGAATTACTAACTTACAAAAATCATTAATAAACCCTATAAGATTATCTGATAAAGAATATAAAGAATTTAAAATAGGAAATCAATCAGACAGAATATTAGAGGAAATAAATATAAAATTAGAACAATTAAATGTAGGGATGGCAAAACGGGCTAGGCCGGGCGGGTCGGCCCATCGGCCCGCCATAATATGGCGGGGCGGGTTGGTGTTTTCAGCCCACCGGCCCACTTTGGCCCGCCCCACCAAGCCCGCCAACCCGTCGGGCCAACCCGCGGGACGGGCGGGCTAGCCCGCGACCCGCCTAATTAATAAAAAAATAATTTTTTATTGTAATAAAATTAATTATAAAGAATATATATAAAGTTAAAAATTTTAAAAAGAGAATTAAAAAGTTTTATTCTCACAGAAAATATTCTCCTTCCCGAAACATAATCTTCTCTCCTGTTTTCCTTATTTATCCTAAGCACTTATTATTTTTATCCTTATTACTTGAATTAATGGTGTAAGAATTACTCAACCACAAATAATATGAAGTTTTATCAAATAAAAAAGATATAAGTATTTGAATTTTTCAATATAAAAAATATAAATTTTATAAGTTTAACGTTATATATATATATATATATATATATATATATATATATTTGTTATTATTTATTATTATATAAATTTTATTATTGTTCTAAATTATAATTTCTTAAAATAATGTATTGATTTATATTATTAAATTGAAATAATATATATATATATATATATATATTGAATTATTGATAAACAAATAATAATTTTATTATTAAATTTATTAAAAAAATTTATTTTAAAAAAAATATTTTTCTAAATTATGGCGGGGCGGGCCAAGGTCTACGACTGTCATGACTATATCGGGCCAACCCGCCCACTACCTTTTGGCGGGCCAAAGGCGGGGCTGGCCCGTTTTGCCATCCCTAATTAAATGTAAGAAAACTAAATGTAATAGATATTCTTGAGGAAGAACTAGGAGACCTAGAAAATATAGATTATGAAGAAAACATAAATAGAATAGGAAGTACATTTAATGCAAGTCTAACCACCCATAATATGCCAACCACTAGAAATTATTATAGACGGCCAACCTTACCAGACATACAATTCGAAGAATGGAATTTAGAAAGTCCATCCGCTTTTAATGGAACAGGAATAACTGAATGGAACATAGATGGATTAACCGATTATCAGTTACTAAGAAAAACAAATGAAATGGCTATGGCTGCCTCAGCCTATAGGGCAAAAAAATCAGAAGAACAAACAATACAATTACTAATCCTAGGATTTACTGGATCCTTAAAAGGATGGTGGGAAAATTATCTAACGGCAGACCAAAGAAGATTCATTTTAACCGCAGTAAAACAAGAAGGAAATAATCAAATACCTTTGATGGTAGAAACCTTAATAATATCAATTATCCATAATTTTATGGGCGACTCTAACACTTTTGAAGAAAAAACGAGTACCCTGCTACATAATCTAAGGTGTCCCACTCTAGGAGATTTTAGATGGTATGTAAACAATTTTATAATTATGGTAATGACTAGAACAGATTGTAAAGAAACTTTTTGGAAAGAAAGATTTATTGCGGGAATACCCCCAGTATTTGCAACAAAAGTATGAGAAAAATTAGCTCAAAAATACCCCGAACCTTTATAAGATATAACCTATGGAAAAATAATTTCAACTATTAAAAACACTGCTTTAGAAATATGTAATAATCTAAAATTGGAAAAGCAGATTAAACGACAACAAGAAAGTGGTACAAAAGAATTAGGAGATTTCTATATACAATATGGGTACGAACGATTAGATCCCCCTTCCAGAAAAAATAAGAAAAAACAAATAATTAAACGAAAATTCTCTCAGAATAATAATAGAAACATCCCTAGAAGCTTTAAAAGAAAAATAAGAACAAACCCATCTACAAATAATAATCAACTTAATCCCAAGAAAGGAATAGTTTGTTACAAATGTGGAAGATATAGACACATGAAAAAAGATTGTAGAGTAAGAGAACAAATAAAAAACTTAGATATGAGTGAAGAACCCAACATTTAAGAATATTTAAAAATATTATAAAAACCAATGGAATGGTAATATCACAAAAGAAAATAAAATTAGCCCAAACACAGATATTATTTAAATTAAATGTTTTTTATGTTGTTCTATTGATTCGGAGAATATTAATACATCGTCAATGTAAACAATAGCAAATTTTGAGTAAGGGTTTAGTATATCATTCATTATTTTTGGAAATTCTGAAGGCGCATTTTTTAAACCCATAGGCATTACATTCCATTCGTATTGCCCAAAAGGTACAATAAAAGCAGTTTTATATTTATCTTGTTCTTTCAATTTAATTTGATAATATCCACTCTTCATATCAAATTTAGAAAATATAGTGGTCTTATAAATTCTGCTTATTAATTCAGTTTTATTAGGTAGAGGATACCTAATCCATTTTAAAACTTTATTTAGAGGTTTATAATTTATTACCATCCTTGGTTCTCCTCTTTCTATTTCAGAGGCATTTTTCACATAAAATGCAGCACAACTCCAAGGAGATTTGCTTGGTCTAATAAGTTTTTTATCTAAAAAAGATTTTATTTCTTTTCTACAGTATTCTAGAGTTTCTTTATTTAGTTGTACTGGTTTGACTTTAGTAGGAATATTCTTTTCTAAAAATCCTTCTTCATAGGGTAATTCAATTTCAAAAGTGTTTCTATTCCAAAAGGCGGTAGGAACCTCTACACATACTTCTTTTCTAATTTCTTGTTCTATGTTTTTAACTGTTCTTCTATTCTTTTGTATGCTATTTCTTGTTTTAAATATTTTATATGGGTATTTTTAGCTTCTAATTTTAATAGAAAGTTTTCTTTATTTACATCAGTAACTAATTTTATTTCTTTATTTTTTATTGGTTTAATAAATTTGAATAAAAGGTTTTTATGTTTTATTCCTTGTTCCGATACTTCAAAAGGGTAAATTAATGCTAGAAATGGGGTTCGTAATATCATTTCTTCACTAATATCAGGGGGTTAATATAAAAGTATTTTTAAAACAAGTTCCTTTATTACATATGTTGGCGTTTGACAATTTATATTTTACCTTTAGTTTTTCAGAATTTGCTTGTTTTTAGGGTTTGTAAAGTTTTTTCATAAAATTTTGTAGGTATCAATCCTTCTCTTATACAATTTATGTCAGCTCCAGAATCTACTAGAGCTGTAAATTGTTTATGAAAATTATTTCCAATTTTTAATGTAGCTTTTATATGCCATTTTTGTTGTAGAATTTTTAGTTGGTTAACCTTTTGAGAGGTTGATTCATTATTTAAAATATTTTTGTTAGTTATAATATTCATTTTTTCTTCTAGTATTTCATTTTTTATTTTTAATTCTACTAATTGAATTTTGATTTCTTTAATTTCTTCTTTTAGAAGGCTTATTGCTTTTTGTAAATCTTGTAAATTTACGAGTTTTTCTTTATTTATTGCTTTTCGTAATATTTTGGAAAAATCATAACCACTTACTTCGGTTGAGTGCTTGTTTCGTTTCTTTCTCACTTAATATTAATGTTTTTAATCTAGTTAAATATTCTAGCTTATCTTCTTCATTTGGAAGTTTATCTATCATTTCTAGAGCTATTTTAGTTTATGTAGTTAAGACATTAATGTTAAATATACAGTCACAATTTTCTTCATTCTCATTTTCACTTAAATTAGTAGTATGTTCATCTTCACTACTACTAGGTTCCATTAGATTATTAATGTCTTCTTCTGACTCATATAACAATATTTTTGCTATTTGATTTTTGGTTTCTTCACTCATATCTAAGTTTTGTATTCGTTCTCTTACTCTACAATCTTTTTTCATGTGTCCGTATCTTCCACATTTGTAACAAATTATTCCTTTCTTGGGATTAAGTTGATTATTATTTGTAGATGGGTTTGTTCTTATTTTTCTTTTAAAGTTTCTAGGGATGTTTCTATTATTATTCTGAGAGAGTTTTCGTTTAATTATTTGTTTTTGCTTATTTTTTCTGGAAGGGGGATCTAATCGTTCGTACCCATATTGTATACAGAAATCTCCTAATTCTTTTGTACCACTTTCTTGTTGTCGTTTAATCTACTTTTCCAATTTTAGATTATTACATATTTCTAAAGCAGTGTTTTTAATAGTTGAAATTATTTTTCCATAGGTTATATCTTGTAAAGGTTCGGGGTATTTTTGAGCTAATTTTTCTCATACTTTTGTTGCAAATACTGGGGGTAGTCCCGCAATAAATCTTTCTTTCCAAAAAGTTTCTTTACAATCTGTTCTAGTCATTACCATAATTATAAAATTGTCTACATACCATCTAAAATCTCCTAGAGTGGGACACCTTAGATTATGTAGCAGGGTACTCGTTTTTTCTTCAA